>VXAY01007018.1:0-77354 GCA_013399855.1 Oxyruncus cristatus
CGCCCTCCGGCAAGCGGCGGCCGGCAGGATGCTGCCCTCGCAGGAAGCCTCCAAGCTGTACCATGACAACTACGTGCGGAACTCGCGCGCCATCGGCGTGCTCTGGGCCATCTTCACCATCTGCTTCGCCATCATCAACGTGGTGGTCTTCATCCAGCCCTACTGGGTGGGCGACAGCGTCAACACGCCCAAGCCCGGGTACTTCGGGCTGTTCCACTACTGCGTGGGCAGCGGGCTGGCGGGCCGGGAGCTGTCGTGCCGCGGCTCCTTCACCGACTTCAGCACCATCCCCTCGGGCGCCTTCCAGGCTGCCGCGTTCTTCGTGCTGCTCTCCATGGTGCTGACGCTGGGCTGCATCACCTGCTTCGCCCTCTTCTTCTTCTGCAACACCGCCACCGTCTACAAGATCTGCGCCTGGATGCAGCTGCTGGCAGGTACGCTCCGGCACCGGGAGCACCGGCCTGCCCCGGGCCTGGCGGCGGGCGATGGGCGGGGGGAATGCGGGCAGCGCCGGGTGTGTGGCACTCCGGGAGGACTCGGCACTGGTAGAGGGGTCCCTGGCCGCAGGGAGCACCGAGGTTGCTCAAGGAAGCTGGGCTGGGTCCAAGCACTGCGGGGCCGTGGTTCCAGGATCCAGCCCCGCAGCTTCCTGGGACACCCAGGCCGGGTGCAAGTGCTGACAGACTACCGGGAATGGGCACCAGTTCGGGACACTGCCACCCAGGGCTCCCTAGTATCCCCTGGCCACAAGCAACACTAGGGCTGCCCAAGAAAGCTGGATTCTGGTACAAGTACTGGGTACAAGTAACCATACAGTATCCCTGCCAGGAACCAGGCCCAGGACATCCCAGGGCTTCCTGGGACACTCAGGGCAGGCGCTGGCACTGACAGAGCACCAAGAACAGGTGCTGGCACTTGTGCCCAGGGCTCCCCGGGCAGAGTTTGGCTGCAGGGAACACTGGGGTTGCTCAAGGAAGCTGGGCAGGGTACAAGCACTGTCGGGCCATGGGGCATGCCAGGCAAGAAGTGTCTTCAGGACACTCCAGGGCTTCCTGGGCCACCCAGGCCAGGCACTGGCAGAGCACCAGGAATGTGCACCTGTTCTGGGCACTGGAACCTGTGGTTCCCCAGGAAGGTCTAACTCCGGGGAACCACGGCGCTCACTGGGACACAGCAGGAAAGCTGGATCAGGGATCCCCCTTAGGGGACCCTAGAACAGGCACTGGCCCTGGGCCACCTGGGCAGCCTGGAATACCTCAGGACAGCTGAACCAGGCACTGGCCTTGGAGCACCTTGGGACATCCTGGGCCAGGGACCAACCTTGGGACACCCCAGTACACCTCAGTCAGGGACCAGTGTTGGGACACCCTACAACAGGAACTGTCCCACAGAATCAAGGACCATTTGCAAGATGGCCTAGGACACACTGGACCTGGGACCAGTCCCCTGGGGACCCATAGACGCCAGGGACCCATACACTCCACATCAGGGACTAGCCTTTCTGTCAAACCAGCCCCAGGGGCATCCTGAGCAAGCCTGTTCCCCAAGGAGTATTCACTTTAGGGGAATCCCCAGCACCTGAAGGAACCCCATCACTGGCAGGAGCCCATGAATGGATCTCCCTGCCCTGTAAGAGCACCTGTGCACAGACAGACCCTTTTGGCTCCCCCTTAAAGACATGTTGTGCCCAGGCCCCCTCCCTCCCTCCCACATCATGAAAGAGCTGTGAGGACAAGCCTTTCTGTGCTCCCTCCAGGGCTTCCCACAGGGGAACACCATACATTTACCTTGGTGTCTCCTCAGACACGACCACAGGCTCAAGCCCAGTCACTGCCCCCAAAAGTATCCCTGTCTATAGAGTCTCCTTAGCTCCCTCCACAAATGAAACCCTGCTGTAGATGTGCCCCAAGACCCTCATAGACTCACTCCTGAAAGTGGCACCATACAATAACCCAAACCTTTCTCCAGAAGGGGACCTGATGCCCATATTTATAAGGATCCCGAGTATCCCCTGTGCACAGGCCTCCAGGATGTCCTTACAGAGGGTCTGTCCTTTTTGGAGAAGGACCCTGAGAATTGATGCTGAGCTTTCCCTGGTAGGGGGATCCTTCACTTCCTTCTCTGTTCAGTTTTACCAGGTGTGGACAGACACTGTTACTCCCCACTGCATACAATAGACCCAGAGCTTCCACTGGAAGGACCCAGAGTGGCTCATATTCCTAATGAAAGGACCCCGTCCATCCCCTCTGTGAGCAGGGCCCCAGTCATTGATGTGGAAGGATACAGCCCCTCTGTGCTAGGCCCTTGCAGCCAGCCCACCTCTCTCCCTTGCAAGCTGGCTGGAGCTGGAAAGCCTGACCTCTCCTCACCCAGATCAGGACCACAGCCAGACCAGGAGCTGTCTTGGCTTATCAGGAAATTCCCTCATCTTTAATTTTCCCTGTCCTGAAGATTTATCAGTTTAAAGCAAGCTCAGAGCCCAAATCCTACTGATGATTGTCAGCAGCTTAATCAAGTGGTTTGGAGCACCCGGCTGCTGCTGCTGCACTGGGAGCTGTGTGTTGGAGGGCACTGCACTGGAGGCAGCCCTGGGCTTCCTACTCATTGTCTCCTGTCCTGCCCTGGCTCAAGTTTGGGTGGCCACAGCAGCACCCTGTGCTGTCAGCTCTGGGTACCCCTCGTCCTGCTCTGGGTCTTGTCCCTTCTCACACTTTGCCTCTTGTGGTTACATGTGCGTTGCTCCCAGCAGCACTTGTGAATCCCAAGTGTGTGGCTTGCTGGGGCCATGGGCCAGCTCCTCTGGCTCCAGCTGGGCCAGGCTGGCTTGGAGCTCTCCCATAGCAGCACGGCTCTCTGGCCTCTCTGTGCTGGGTAAAGTCCAAGGCAGCATTAACAGAGACTGTCCCTGCACTCTACCCTGAGACAGGGCAGCACAAGAGAGCTCCTGTCCTGCAGGACAGGCTGGTGTCCCTGTCAAGGAGGGCCAGGACACAGAGGTGGTGGTGTGGTGTCCAGCAAGAGGGAGTCTCATCTTGGGTCATTGGGCAGGTCTGAACTTCCCTGGGCATGTCAGAGACAGCCGCAGGTGGATGCGTTACCTTGCGCATGGAGGAGGAGCCGCTGTGACCCATGGAGAGCACACAGGGGCCAGATCTCGTGAGTGGGGTAGTACGTGGCCTGATGCAGGCTCTGGCACAGCACAGTGGCAATCTTCGGAGATTCACCTCCCTGGGAGGTTGGAGGGTTGTGCCAGGGGAGAGGGCTTGGAGGGGCAGAGAAGGGAAGGATGTTCCTCCTGCCTCAGTGAGGTTTTAGCTGAAGGAAGACTTGCGCTACTACAGTAACAGTGAGACCAAAGTCTCTTGTCTCACTGGTGAAAACCAGGTGAACAAGGGAACTGGCAGAGAGATGGGGCAGAGGTGTCCCCACCCTGTCCCTCTGGGATGGCCGGTGCAGAGTACAGGGCTACTGAGTTTGGGCATGGATGGGCTCTGCAGAAGAGAAAAATCAAGTGCAGGAATGTGGGTGAGGAGGATGAGGAATTCAGGATCTCTTTCAAAAAAAAGTTTAAATCATCAATGTCTAATTAGTGGACAACAATCAAGGCAGAGTTTAATTAGAGCTTGACAGAAAGCTCCAGCTCAAAAGCCAGGAGGAAACTGGATCTAATTAAGAGGAAAGACTCTGCTTTATCGCAAATAGAATGTGGCCATCTGCCCTGTTCAAAATCCCAGTAACGCAAAACGAGATTTTGCTAAATCCTTCTATTACAAAACCAGAGATGGGCCCTTAACATGAGCACGTCAACAACTGTGTGACTGACAGCACCTGATGCCACCCCAGTACTCAAAATTAGTGGAGGAGCTCCTTCAGAAAGTCCCATGGGATGATGCTTACTTGAAGAGAAGTGGGCTGTGACGGTAATCCCCCTTAGGATCCATCTGCAGGAGACTGGAGCATAGGAATACACCACCACGGCCACGTACTGGGGAAGCTGCCCAGGAGGCTGAGCATTTCCTCTGACTCCCTGATCCTCTGCTGTAATATAAAGACACAGTCACCCTGTGAGTTAACTCCAAGCTTTGTCTTTGTGCCCAGCACTAATCCGGAGTAAGAGAGCCCAGCCACCTCTGTGTGACACTGCATCCACATGCTTCCATCAGGACAGTCACCCCGAGTGGGTCCAGGGCTCTGTTTCCAGGGGGTCTTCAGTTTTGTACTTACAGTCTACTGAGAGTCAAAAGAGGCAGCTGGCTGAGCGCACTATCCCTCTTGCATGTAGGAAGACTGGCCACATTTTAAGGTGTTTCCCTGTGCTTCAGGTCCAGCAGTCAGTGTGGTGAGACCTTCCAGCTCCCCTCAGGATGCAAGACATCCAGGGCCATGCCTTTGACAGTAGGACAGAGGTTTGTCCTTATCCGTAGCACTTTGGAGTTGACTGTGCCATGTCCAGGCACCTTACCTTATGGACAGTCTGATAATGCATATCCATCTGAGCCCTTTTCTCCTTTGGGAGGCTCCCTCCAGAGCTACACTTACCTCTCGGATGGGCCCTTCCGAGGGCTGGGAACAGAGGCAGAGCCCTGAGCAGCGGCTTCATCTTCTGCATCTCAGCTGTGTTTGCCACCCTCTGAGTGGGGACCGCTTGCACGGCATCATTCTGGCATGTCCAGGGAGAGGAGTGGTGAGAGGAGTGAGCACAGCTGCTGGGCTGTGCGTGGCAGGGCTGTGTGGTGTGGGGACATGGCCTCAGCCCCAAGGGAGAGCAGGGTCTGGCCCCAGCACCACAGCCCTGAAACCCTCCCTGGTGCTGGCAGCAATGTGGTGGCTCTGCTGAGCCACATCAAGACAAACTCATCTTCCTGACTGGGACTTGCTGGAGAGCCAACTCCTCTCAGAGTTTGAGGTTTCAAAACAATTGTTTTCATGGATATAAAAGTCATTAATTGATTTTCATAATGAAAAAAATATGAGGCAGATACCACTGCTCCAAAACAGCTTGGAGCATAACTGGGACAGCTACTTGGAATGAGACTGCCCAGGGAGGTCATGGAGTCTCCATCTCTGGAGACATTTAAAACCCACCTGGATGCATTTCTATGTAACCTGCTCTAGGTGACCCTGCCTCGGCAGGGTGGTTGGACTGGATGATCTCTACAGGTCACTTCCAACCCTAACTATCCCGTGATTCTGTGATTCTATCCTGTATCCTCAAACCAAAATATGATCTTTCAGGTGAACCACTTCCACCTGCTGACCTTGCAGCAAAAGTTACATCACCGCAAAAAAACTTAGCCTTTGATCAATTACCGTCTTCTGGCCCCCAGAAAAGCTTTCCTGAAGGCTCCCCCCCTCCTTCCGCTGCCGCTCCTGCCTTGCAGCGGGGACAGGAGCAGGGATTCAGCCTATTCCTTGCATCCAGCCAGCGCCGTGTGCTCCGCGGCAGCAGCCCCGGGGTTTGCGCGGCAGCGCGTCCCTCCCGTAGCGTCTGTTAATGTGCCTGTGTACTCGCAGGGAGGGGCTGAGCCGCGCGTTTCGGAGCCGCGCGTGTCCTGGAGCTTACATCCCTTAACTGTTGTTCCAGATAAAGTAACTGTCAGTTCTGATTCATACAAACTCATAACTCTATTCTGAATCCTGCTGATTTTTTGGCACGGAAACAGCCTGTGGAGCAAAATGCCGTAAGGGAGCTCGTGTCTGTGTAAATGGCCGGTGCTACTTGTCCTGAGCACGCTGCCCTTAGTGTTCATTTGTTTTTCAGCTTTTATGGGAAGGGAGGGGGGCTGTGTTTGTCCCCTTTCCCTTCAGTGCTCAGCTCTCAGGAGGTTTTCTGGTGAGAAGCAGCCACTCCAAATCCCAATATCACAGCCCAGCCCCTGTTCCCCATAGGCTTGGGGCTCACTGTCTCCACAGCAGGTTTAACAAGCCCCTTTGGGCCCCAGTGCCTGCTGGTTTTCCCCATTACCCCACATTTTCCAGTTTGTGTGTCCTGGGGCGGTGTGATGCTCTGTGTGTCCGTGCTCAGGGGGAGGCCAGACCTCTCAGCTGCGTGGCACGTCCTGAGCTTCTTCCACCCATGGCAGGCAACAGCAGTAAAAGCCAGTCTTCACCCACACCTGCAGGCTAAACGGGACAGAAAAAGTGATTCAAAAATCAGATTTTAATCCTGCAGGCACAGCTGCTCAGGACAGGTGCAGTGCTGGGATAGCCGTGATACTCAGCAAGCATGGGACTACTCAGACAAATTAGCTAAATGCACCTTGTAACAGGAGATGTTATCCTGCCGGGAAGAGCCTCCTCTTGTGTTGCAGCCTGAGTCATAATGTTACATTCCCTTTGATTAATTTCTTCTGTGAGGATATCCAAAGCCCTTGAGATGCCCGTTTCATTTCTAGAAGACCTTGACAAGGGAGCACTGAGGAGTGGGAAGCCATGAACCAGCTGTAAAACCAAGCCAAGAAATGCTAGTTTTCCCAGGGCCAGAACCCCAGCCGCAGCAGGATTATCCTCCCTCCGCATACACCCTCCCCCAGCAATCACTGAAATGCCTTTCCAAATGAGAAAACTCTAGAAGAGGGAGTTGGAGCCCAAGGCCTGGGAGAGGGGTGGCAGCTGTGGGTTGTGACAGAGTAGCCAGCCATCCTTGGTGCCGCTGTCAGTGAGGACTAGCACCACATCCTGAGAAGAACAGGGATTAAAAGCAAAATGGATGGGAGTTGGGTTATTTTTTCCTCTTTAATAGCAGCTCAGTAGGAGTCATCACTTGGCGTTTTTCATGTGGTTGCAAGGTGTAGAAATAGGCTGTTTTAAACAGAAATCAAGGTTTTCCTGCAGGTCTGCAAGGGGATCTTGGGGCATTTGGAGGCAGGTGAGGCAGCTTGCGCCCCTCAGAGCTGTTGCAGAGGGCAGTGCTGAGGCCTGTGGACCATGTGGGGATCCCCCATGCTCTTGCTTTGCTCTTCAATGTCACTCCTTGCTGCAGGCACGGGAAGGTGTTTCCAGGACATCGGGCGGGCTGGGGACGTGCAGAAAAGGGAATTGCTTGTGACAGAGCAGAGGACTCGGCTTGCTGCTGGGAACATGTAGGACAGATGGGAAGAAGGGAGCACTGAGCTGCTCTGAGCTGCAGGGACAAACCCACCCCTTTGCCAGGGATGGCCACAGAGCACCTTAGCTTGTTTCACACTGCACTGCGCTGGAAGCTCAGTGGATCCTAAAATCCTCTTAGCATCTTGCTTTCACAGGAACAGTCCCTGGCACAGGTTTGCTGCACCTGCTCCCCTTTATTTCAGGCCCTTGGCTGAATTAATGCCATCCTGCCCCAAGGTGCCCAGGTCAGCAGCAGGCCAGGCTGCTCCTCATCGTTTACCACGCAGAGCACGGCGTTAGTGCTGATTGTACTTCCTTGCAGAAGGATGGTTTTGGGCTGGCCCGGTCCCAGCAGGCAGGGAGCTCGCCCAGACACCCTGTGCTTGGCTGGGAGTCCCTGGTGACGATGTACTGGAGGTGCCAGCTTGTCAGCTCCTGTGCAGCCATGCAGTGTTGGGGTGGCACTGGGGCTGTGCACGGCCCTAAATCAGCACGCAGGGCTCACTGCTGCCTGCAAAGACACTTCTACGGAGCAGGTTTGTGATGTGGACAGAGGAGGCAGAGACCAGGCAGCAGCTAGCACGTGACATTATGTGCCAGAGCATAGACTACTCGCCTCAGTGTCCCTGCCCTTTTCTGGCACAGATCATCAGAATGCGAGGCTATACCTGCTCCTATACCTGCTCCTGGTGTGATGCCCTGCACAGGCTTCCCTCCCTCCTGGGATTTTCCTTCCCTCCTGAGAGCATTTCAAAGCACACGCCAGCACCCGAAGAGCTTGTGCCAGACCATCAGCTGCCTTCCCCTGGGGTCACTGCTACAGCACTCCTGCCTGCAGGGTGTTTGCTGTCCCTCCAGCAGTAAGGGATGGGGAGATAATTCCTCACTGGTGCTGGCACAAGCTTCTTGGTTCTTCCGTAACTGAGGGCAAAAATACCTGCAGGGCACCCCAGCCCAACATCATTACTATTTTTAGTCTTCCCAGCTGATACGGGCAAGGAGCTTTTATACTTGCTGTAGTTAGAAAAAACATCACCTTCTTACCTTGACAGTCACAGGCTTTGTGTTGGCATTTCCCTCCCTGTGTTCCCTGATGTCTCCTCGCTCAGCACGGAGCGTGCAGGATGAAGGCATGCTGGGAAGGTGACCCCTCTGCGAGTGGAGCTTGCAGGATGTGTGGTGGTTGGGTGCAGGGGCTCCTGGGGATGACGATCCTCTCAGCACGCAGCATCCCTGCCCGCAGCTCCTGCCTGGTAGCTCCTGCCCATATGCAGGGAGTCTGCAGTGATGAGGAAAGCCCATGGGGAACCACACTGATCCTGTGACTGATGCTGGAGGAAACCAAGACCCTGAAGTTCCCATTTGTGCGTGGGCAAGATTTGGGGCAGCCACGTGCAAACTCAGTCCCTGGGGCTGCCGGGGCAGCGGTGGCTGTCACCTGTCACATCACCTGCCTGTTGTGGGGGGCCAAGGTGGGCTCCCTGCCAGGCGTGGGCTGTACTCAGGCACTGACTGGGGGGTTCAGTGCCTGGTACTGCCACCCCATGTCCCCTCTGATGCCTCCCCTCCTCTCGCCCTTGCAGCGCTCTGCCTGGTGCTGGGCTGCATGATCTTTCCTGATGGGTGGGATGCAGAGACCATACGGGACATGTGCGGGGAGAAGACAGGGAAATACTCCTTGGGTGACTGCTCCGTGCGCTGGGCTTACATCCTGGCCATCATCGGCATCCTCAATGCCCTCATCCTTTCCTTCCTGGCCTTTGTCCTCGGCAACCGGCAGAATGACCTGCTGCACGAGGAGCTCAAGACAGAGAGCAAAGGTGAGAGCCACGCTGCCAAGGGTCCCGGGGCCCTGGGGGGATCCTGGGTGGGAACAGCCCAGGAGTCATCACTTGGATGAGTGCTTGGCCCCTCCAGCATCCTGGAAAGGGTCCCATGGGCTTAACTACCACCTGCAAAGCGGGGCAGGCTGGGCAGGGTGGGAGTGGGCTGCCAAGCCTCTGTCCTGCCTGACGCCTGTCTCTTCTGTTTCCACAGATTTTGTTGGCACTGCGGTAAGTCTTGAGTGTCACTGTCCTGTCCCCTGGCCCTGACTGTGTGGCGTGTCTGGGTGTGCTGTGTGGCTTGGGATGGGGGAACGCTGCCTGTGCGGACAGCGAGGCCGGGGGCAATTGGTAAGGGAGTCAGCAGGGACAGGGTGGGGCACGGCAGGGATGGCGACAGGCATGTGCTGGTGGCACGATGGTGCAGTAAGACCTGCCCAACACCGTCCCCGACCCGCTGTGCTCTCCCCGCAGAGGATATAAGGCCGACCGTCCACAGCAGGACCCTCTTCCCATGGCCGGCAGCCTGGGCGCTCCCTCCCTCTCTTGCCCTTCGTCTGCTGCCAGCGGCCACACAGCGTCCCGCGCCGCCCCCCGGGCCCCGCCGCCCGCGCCAGGGATGCGCCGCCCGCCCGCCGCATCCACGGCCACCTCCATGTCCACGCCGGCACCGCCATCCCACGCACCCTGCCAGCTCCGCACCCCGCGCTGCCCGCGGGCCGCCGCCGGGGGAGGATGCCTCAAACGCGCTTCGTTCAAGAACAGCATCCAACTGCGGTTTTGTTTCAAGGAAAAAACAGTCTCGGAGTTTTTAACAGATTTCTACATCCCCAGGACTCCTGACCTGCTGCCTCTCACCCGAACGCGCACCCAGTGACGCCCCGTGCCGGCTGCTCCGGGTCCCGGACCCCTCCCCACTCCCATTTTGTACAGCTCCGTGATCCTGTCTCCACGGCCAGGGGACCCGGTGGCCGGGATAGGGCCCAACCCCTACTTTTACATGTAAATTCATATTCTCTAAACAGGGTAAAGTGACTCGAGCCCCCTCGCCCCCCACTCCGGGAGCCCGGCCCCAGGACGCGGTGTTTCCTGGCGTGTGGCCGGGGCCGCCGGGGCCTCGCTGCTGCCGGCTGTGGGACACCCGACACGCTCCGCTGAATGTAAGCCCTGGTAAGTGGGAGCAGCTGAACATGCAAAACCCCTTGGGCGGGCGCAGGGGGGCCCCCCCCCCCCGCCTCCCGCCAGACCCCTCCCCGAGCCGGCCACGGGATGTTGCCAAACGCCTTCCCTTCCCCATACGGTGCTTTATCTCCACTGGTGATGGCGTGGCCGGGGGTACCCGAGTCCTCCTGTGCCCATCCGGCCTCCTGGCCGCACCTCACTGTCCCGCGGGGAGCCGGGGGCAGCTGCCCGGCCCCGATGGCCCCCACACAGCACCCCAGAGCCGGCACTGACACGCCGGTGCGAGCGGCCGCAGTCTGGCTGTGGCTCTGCTGGCCAGACCGGTGTGTGTGGGCTTCTCCTGGCTACGGGGGCTTGGGTCACCGCAGCCCTCGCAATGCAATAAAGTCCTCAGCACTGGCTGCGTCTCAGTGCGAGCAGCTGGGGCTCCTCGCAGGGCCCCGGGCACAGGAGGGCACCCAGGGGGCCCTGGCAGGGCTGGACCCAGGCACTGGGCAAGGCTGGGGAGCAGGGAGCAGAGTGGGTCCCGGGATGGGGCCACAGAGCATGCAGGCTGCTGAGGGATGGCATCAAGTGCTCTGCAGGAACCATCGCCTCAACGGGCACCGGGGGCTGGTGGGAGCAGGTAAGTGGTGCCCTGAGGCCCTGCAGGGTGGCGGTGAGGGATGGAGCTGTGCCGAAACACCATCTGGGAGCCAAAGTCACCCGGGACGGCGTGGGTGCCATGAGCCTTGCGGTGCCCACATCCCTTCGGCAGCTGCCCCCCTGGAATGAGGTCAGCAGGAATCCCCCTGCGCCTGGCAGCACCCGGGCCTCGCCAGCTTGTGAGTGCTGTTGCCAGCTGAATTGGAAAAACAAACCAAGAAAAATCAGTGGAGAAAGGAATACAGTAGCTGTAATATATCTGTATTTTAGTACAAAGTTTGATACAGTGTTTCACAAAACCTTATTGAAAAATATAATTCAAACCAGATGAGCTCGGAGCCCTGTGGTGTGGGGAGGGTTGGGATGGGCAAGGAGGTCAAAGGACCCCACATGGGTGTCCGAGCTGTGGTGGGGAAGGGAGGGTGGAGAGCCCTCCCTGTGCCCTGTGGGGTTGAGCCTCCACCCGCATGGGCTGGCACACAAGAGGGGCTCTGGCCAAAGCAAGTCCCCAGGGAAAGGGTCCCAGCTCGTGGCAAGGCAGGAGGTGGGGCAGGGATCCCATGTATCCTTAGGAGATTTTGAGCCCCTCCCTTCTGCCTGTCCACCGTGCACCACAGTGGTCTGTCAGCTCACAGGCAGACATAGGCTGATAGAAGCCTCCTGAGATTCATCAAATTCCAGTGTCTTGATGGAAAAAAACAACTTACATGGCTGGTCATTCCAGTGGCGTGCTCTGGTAGAGGAGCAGGGATGTATTCCAGGCTGTGTGAGGGCAGCATGGGGAACTCTTGGACATCTGGAGAGCTTTGGCCAGCTCTGGCCTTGCTGGTACAGGACGTGCTCAGAGCCTGGGTGAGCCCTGCACTGGCAGATGGCAGGAGAGGCTGAGGGGTGGGCTGGGCCAGCTGCTGGGAGAGAAGGGGGGGGTTAGTGCTGCCTGCAGTTGCTTTTGAGGAGGCAGTACAGGAGATGGAATCGGACTCTTCTGGGGAATGCACAGGGACAGGATGAGCCACAACAGACACTGTCCCACAAGGTGTCAGGGGGAACATTCTCATGGGGAGGGCAGTTGAACACTGGCCATGGGCATCTCAGACCAGTCCTTGCAGGCAACACATCGTGGGCCCCATTCCAGGCTCTGCCCATCTCAGGCTTCCTACGGAAAAGGCAAGCAACATGAAAACCCTGGCTACCAGTAAGTAACAGGGTTTGAACCAGAACCCCAGCTACCAGCACCCCAAACCAGGTTTTGAAGCAGGTGCAGTGGTGCAGGGGACATTCTCCACAGCATTTCCTCCCAAGATGAGGAGCAAGAACAGCAGCACAGCCACAGTCTCACAACCCCAGCCAGAAGCTCAGGGAATTTACTTTCCTCAGGAACAGCAGCTCCCAGAGCAGCCCCTGGCTTCACCCAAAATGCTGGCAGAAGGGAGGTCCTGCAGGGATGCTCCTGGGAAGATTTACTCACCCTGCAGGGACAGGAAAGAGAGACCAATATGCCCCCAACCCCTCACCCCACATCCTGGGCACCAAGGCTCAAGGTGGTAAAGGAATAGAAAGAACCCCCAAAATACTGGTTTTCAAGTTAAGTATTTTTATTATCAAAATTATTACATCTCTTGTGAAAGTTCAAATGTTACAGCATGGTGTAAAAACTCCACTAGAATAAGAAGCTACAGCCCCCACCTTTCCTAGAGCTTTCCAGGGTCCCTCCCTCCTGCCCCCTGCTGTGCCCAAAGGTACTGGAGCCTCTGGGCAGGGCCCCCCTGGCCCCCTCCCGCTGCCTGGCAGGGCAGAGCCTGCCTGCCCCGTACTGCTCAGAGCACGAAAGGGGAGGCTGCACCCCCAGGGCTAAGCCAAGTGAAGTTTACACCTATTTTATACAGTATACAGACACCCAACTGCGGGGTGACAAGTTCCATCCCAACACGCTCACAGCCAGACAGTGTGAGAAAGTTACTCTTTGTTTCAATATTTTAAAAGTCTCCCCTAGGCTGAACAAACACCTGATTTCAATTGTGAATTAGAGAAACCTGTAACAGTCCTAAAAAAAGAGGAAGAAGACTGTGCATCTGAAAGGACAGGGGAGACAGACTCACAGCATTATGTTATCCAAGAGAAAGGAGAAGTTCCACTGCAGCACCAGGGATGACACCTGTCATATATTAGCTAACCTACTATGGTTATAACTGAATATAAAATTAGATAAATAAAAACACGCCCGATATTACAGTAAACAAGTGAGAAAGAAGCTGGCAATTGTATGGAATTGAACAGACAGCGCACCGTGTCTGGGCTGGCTCTCCTGCCACTCTTGGCGGGTGATGGCGGCTGGGAAAGACCCTGCACGGCACCGCCCCAAGAGCCTCTGGCTCGGCACAGACCAGGATCTGCACCCAACGCCCCAGCACCGCCCCTCGGCAGCCCCTGCTCCTCTGCCTGCAGCCCCCTGTGCACCGCAGCATCACTTGACTGATCAGGCCCTCGGTCACCCCTCTGTGTCTCCACACCGGCAGCCAGAGACCCCCGGCACGGCGGCACGTGACAGCACAGCCTCGGCCATGCTCCTGTTCACAGACTCCTTAAGCGACCTTAGAACACTCGTTCACGACAGCCCTGCAAGGAAGCAGCACATGACAGCGCACCCCAGACCCTCTGCAGCGACAGGCACGCGCTCCAACCCCCTCCCGTGCTAGTTCACATTTGCGGAGACTCTGCTGTCCTGGAAAAAGCTCTGACAGTGGCAGTGGTGACCCAGGCCCAAAGGCAGCCGTGTGCGCTCATCTGCTTGTGACTGGAATGATCGTAACGGATTAAAGCCCTCCCCAGAACGCACTGAGAACCTGACCTATAGAGATTGGAGTTAACTTCCCCCAACGTTTCCTTTAAACTGCTTTCAAATTCAGAACGGTGTCCGTGCTGCATGAGTGACTGTGGCCATGGGCACGGACCAGAGACAGAGGCTGTGCCACAGTCATTGCACTTGAACCATTTGCTTTTTTTTTCCTTTTTTTGTTTTCGTTTCTGCGATGTACCCACGCATCAGGGAACTGCTTTGCTACAGTCTCTGCCTCAGAGAAATCTGCGTTCTCCTACCAGGCCAGAGGCCAATACTGCTCACAAATCTCACCTGTGCATTTCAGACCTCAGCCTCTGACCCCTGGCACCCCAGCATCAGGTGCAAGCTCCCAACACCGGCCCAGGAGCCACTTCCAGAGGTGACTGGAAGGAGCTATGGGCAGTTTTGTCCTCCTGGAGTCCAGGCAGCCCTAGGAAAGTCCTGTTTGAGTCTTTACTCCAGAACCTTGAAGCTGCTGCAGTCTGTACTGGTGGACACTGCCTCCCCCGCGGTGCGGATAGTGTTGTGCACTGGAAATCACTGCGCCCCGGGAGCCCTGGTAGAGCACAGACTGCCCGGAGCTGGGCAGACTGATAGTCCGCAAGTCTGACTGTAGTGAGCGAGCACTTTGGGGAGCGGAGGAGGAGCCTGACACGCCCGTGCAGGGCTGGGAGCCCGACTCCGAGGAGAGAGAGTCCACAGCCGTCTGCTGTGCCGGGCTGGCAGCCGCGGGGCAGCTCTTCCTCAGGAGGCTGCTGCTGACACTGCCAGAGTGCTGCTGGCTGCTGAAATACCCCGAGGTCCCAGCAAACAGGGCAGAGGAGTCTGTGGAGACTGAGTGGGCAGGGCTGGAGTACGAAGTGGAGGAGAGGGATGTTTCTGAGGAACCATGGGAGAGGCTGTGTCCTGTCCTCTGTGCTGCTGCTCGGTAGCTGTATCCAGGAGACGGCGCGAGGTGCCCTCTGTACGGGGAGGAGCTCTGCTGGAGCAGGGTCTGTGATTCCGCCTGGGGACTGTCAGACTGCAGCAGCTGAACAACGCGTGGGGAAAAAAAAGAAAAGGCATGTCAGACTGACTTTCACGTTTCCTAACTCTTTCTCATGATGAAGGTACTTAGTGCAGCAGGACTGGGAACAATTGGCAGCCAAGGCCAGTTTCCCCCCTTATCTCTTTAAAGGTTTTATTTCTGAATGTGCAGATAATACATGAAAGCATTTACCTGGTAGCTGTACCGAGAAGGACTGTAAACTGCTGGTCCTTTGTGAGCTTCTGGAGTGTCTCCTTCTGCTGTGTCTGCAATGTACAGGCAGCATGTTAAACCTCACCCTCCGGACTGAGGCACCACAGACAGCCCAGCCTTCGTGTTCTGCATCCAGCAGCAGCTGAGATCAGAGCAGCCTCCCCAGCCATCAGCATTCCAGAAGGTAAAGAATCCCAGCGGAAGACAACTGAGAAACCTTAACATGTACAGCCACACGTGTGAAGAAGGGCTGCTCCCCTCACCCCAGTGCACTCTGGTTTAGCACAAACCCCACTGCCTTGGACCAGCCTGTCCAAACAGCCACACCTGGAGACTCAGCATGAACACAGCCTCATGGCTCCCCTGGCCATTAAGTAGGATACCAGAGGCAGAAGATGGTTTCTAAGGTCTTGGCAATTTCCCACTCAGCCTTGGTCACAAGAATCCACAATGGATACAATTACAGCTCAGGAGACAAAACTGTCCCTTATTGGAGGGCTGTCAGCAGGATCCTGTGGCAGGTTTTCCTCAAAGGGTAGGCAAGAAGTACTTACTGCAGTGACCCAGCCCCTGAGCCACGTGTATGTTTCAGCTGCTACCCCTGTAACCATGGCTGGTGATCCTACTTTCTTCAGAAGGGGTGAAGCTGTTGGGACTAGGAGACTTCCCATCAGTTCTGTTGCAGACTAATGACAGAGAGCTGTTTATCTGCAGCATCTCAGGGATTCTCAGCAGCCAGGTTTGAAATGCCTTGGTGAAACACTGTTGGTATTAGTATCAAATTTATATGACAGATGTGTCTCAGTCATGAAACAGGACACGCTGTCTCAGTCCGCTCTGTACTTCTGCCAGACAGGTCTGGCTTTGCCCCAGCTGCACTGGCACAAGCACCAGTGCCAGCAGTGCCTGTGGCTCTGCTGCCATTGTCCTCTCTGTGCTGCACCACTGTGCTGGCTTAGCTAACAAGGATCTGGACAGAGCTCTTCTGCTTTTGAGGCTCAGGAGCCTTTTTCCTCAGGGCACAGACCTGCACAGGAACTGGGGCGTGAAGCTTCCAGCACGTGTCCTGTGCCACCTTCCATTTCTGAAATGACAATGCAGCAAGTGGCTGTTGGACTTGCTGTAGGTGACATTCCCAGTACTGCAGAAACTCAGAATTTGGAAGTTCGGGGCATGTTTTGTTAAGCAGTCACACACTGAAGAGACTAACTGTTCAATCCAGGAGATTGTTGTGATTCACAGAAGTCGAGTATGAGAATCAGAAGAAATCTAAAGACTGTTTTTAAATGGCTAGGCATGGCTGCACAATTTACTGCCAGGGCCTGTTCTCAGAAAAATCCTTGACAAGTTAAAGACTATTGAAAGACTAAATTACAAAGGGTAAATAAATTGTGACCTTCCTGAATTTGCTTCATGTAAACATAAAACCTGAAGCCAACATTTCCCTTCCCCATTTCACAATACCTGCACTAGGAAGGACATGAAGAACTGCTTTTCTGGGCAGTACTGTGTCAACCTAAAGCATATATGAAGTGCTGGGAGCAGCTGCAGTTCTCAGAAGCGTGGAATGCACACAAATTTCATTTCATTCCTACATGCCTCATCAGCAAACCTCCAAGTTTGGGACTTTTCAGTTCCCCACAATATTATCTACTACAGCATCAAGTGAACATGTGCATCTTCACCATTCCAGGTGCTACCAGGAACAGCAGGGACTCAGCCACCCATTTGTTTCACAAAGAAGCACAGCAGCAACTGGGGGAGGGAAGGTGGCTCACAAAAGCTAAACAAGAATCTAAACTAGAATCTAAACAAGCAAGACGACAAATTGCCACAGTAAGCAAAAGAAGAAAAAACACGTATTTTGCTGCGCTGGGATGAAGGAGACAAGACGACTTTTGTCAGCTGAAGGATTAGGTTTTCACAGCTCAGAGTGGGATGGGGTTTATGCAACAAGATAGAAGAATGTACCACTGCAGATGAAAGTTTAATTCCAGCCTAACTTCTGGGTGAGACTGAAGAGCCAGAGCCCTACATGTTAGAGTGGGAAAAGGCCTGTTGCAGGAGCCAGAATTTTGCCTACCCTTCTGAAAAATAAACACCAAGAAAGCCACGTCCACAGGTATGGGAAAGACAGGGAAGAGACTCCCAGTGGGGTCCCATGAAACTGTGACATTTTTGACAGGAAAGAGGATTTCCTCTCAAGACTGGATGAAGAAGAAGAATTGAAAAGATGTGCCTAGGTATACAAAACCAGGAAAACCCTCAATGAGACACCAGTTTTCAGAGACTGATCTCAAATGCACCTTACTGCAACTGGGGGGAAAAAAAAAGTCTGATTTGGAATGAAGTAAATACATACTTGTCCTAAAATGCTCAGAAACAACATTTGTCTGAATGTTCAGCCAATGAGAATTAAATGATAGCATTTTCCTGGCACATGAGGTACTAACCCATCTGTCCAAGGACAAAGAAGCTGTCCTTGTCAGAGCCAAGATGCAGACAGTCTTGAATCCAACCCCTGGAGAAACCTAGTGGTCTTCCAGGTCTAACAGAAGAGGGATATAGGCTCAAGCAATATGCAAATAACAATGAAGTATGGTTTGCAGAAGGCAACTTGGATAATGAAGGTACAACTGACTTAACAGACAAGTAAGCCATCATTTCCCACCAACCAACTGTCCAAAAGTTTCACTGTCCTACCTGCATCCTTCTCAACAGCACTGTCACAGGTAGGTGAGGATTCGTGTCTCTGGGACACCTTTGCACCACTCCTCAGCACCTTCTCAAGTATCCCCCGGCCCTCTCGGAGCCTCTCCACCGACGTCGGGACCATCCTGCAACAAAAACCCAGGAACAGCTGCTATTACACTGCCAGGAACAACATGACCAATGCACAGGGGCTGTGGGCTCCTTTGTGTAACCACAACGTGGGTTTGTCTTTGAAGTCTCTGCTTAAGTTCACCGGTCCCATGTCAGTGCAAATGGAAACCCCAACTGCAGAGAGGAAGGATCAGAGACTGCCAGGTCTTTGACAGATGAAGAATAAACTTCTGAATTGCTTTTGCCAAGTAAAAAACCTCTGGTGGGATTTCAGACTGCCAGTCCCTGGCTATCATGATGGGAAAACCAAGTCTTTTCTCAAAAACATGGCATAAACATCCAGTTCAGTAAATCACCTGATTACAGAAAAAAAACGGTTTGAAATTCAACAGCGTTTTGAAAATCCTGGTAGATTAAATACAGTTACTTTCCACAATTACTTTTATTCAAACTAAAAAGAAGGGAACTCAATACCTTTATGATATACAGTGCCAAGACAACACAACAGGGTAATGCAACGTTCCCGGAGCAGAACTTGCTTGGCCATTTTGCCTACTAATGACACTTTGTCCCGCTTATTTTGTAGCGTGAAAACTCTCCACTCAAGATTAGTGCTAGATATTGTTCCATTATGTAAGCGTCTTGTCTGAGGGTGAAAGAGAGGTGAAATGGCTTTCCTAAAGCCAATCTTTGAAGAAAAACAGAGCCACAGACAAACCCCAGACCTCTGGGTCAACATTCCATCTACCATGCACAGGACCATCCAAATCTCTACAGAAATATGTGTTTCAACATGTAAGACAGCATCACCTTGACCAGGGATTTACAACACCTTTACCCTGGACACTGAAGAATGTGTGCCTTAAAAATGCCTGAATTTAAATATTTAGATTATGTTAAATGCACTGCATACCATGTAAGCATGCAGTCTAAGAGCATTAACTGATTTCTGTACTTATTTTTTTAATATTTACTGAAAACCGTGCTTTATATAACGTTTTTAAATTATTTTTGTTTGTTTTTTAAATAAATAGCCCAGACACTGAAGTTCACCCTCACTGAAGCAGAAGGGAGAAGAGGCCAGAGTTCACACCTCATGGAGGTGAATGGGGTGAGGGGGTGAATTCATACCTTCCTTTGCTGCTATTGTTTTGCTGGAGACAGTTTTCTGCAAGGCTGGGTTTACTGGGCAGCAACACATCTGTTTACTTTGTGATGGTTGCATCTTGGCAAGTGAAGGAGACAAACTTGCGATTTTTTTTTAATGAAAAGTATCAGCAATTACTGCAGAATTCAGCAAAAATCTGGAAAACTCTACAAATTAAGGCATGGAATTTTAGTTCCCACCATTTTCTTCTGTTCCTAATATTATTGTGACTATCTGGAAATGTATCTGACATTTAAGCACTGAGAGTTAAAGATGAAATTGGGTCACAACTTTAGCTCAGAAATATGCAGGTTCTAACAGATTTTTTTAAAGTAGAAGGTGACTGCACATTTGTCAGCCTTGCCCACTAAAACAGAAAGCCAAGAATTTAAAGGGCAGCAAATCTACTTAATCCCATTTCAAAAGGTATCAGCATGGTTTCAACTTTATATCCAGTGTCCCATAACAATAGGATCTTTATTCCCACACAATACTTGCTCCTGAAACCATGTGAGAAACTGAAGCCAGAGCAGCACCTGCTGAGGAGCAGCAGATGAAGCTCACAGCACATAAAACATGTTACTAAAGCAAGGATGCCACACTGACACCTCACCCTGAACTAGTTTTAACTCATTCAGCTGTTTTGGTTTTTTTTTCTGCTCTTTTACAGGCAGAAGGAAGTGGCACAGGAGGGGAAGACCATGGGATATTATCACTTGTATAGACTATTTGATAACAGAATAATAATGGTAAACTAATCATTAGCAGACTGCCTCAGCAGTGGCCAGTCCCAGGATCTGGCAGAAGGTCATCTGGTAGACAGAGAACTGTCAGAGATACAAGACAAATTGTTTCTATTAATCTCTGCTTGAAAATTGATGGAAAAAGGAAGGAAACAGATCTAATTACTCCTGCAAACTCACCCAAGTACCCAAGCACTTTCAACATAAACTTCATACTTCTCACTGCCTTCAGCAGTGCTTTGCATCTCTCCCTTTGCCATCCCCCTGCCATTAGCCAAGCAGTGACACAGCCACGGACGTGGAGGATCAGCATCAGGAAAGGTGTGTGTGCCTTTCTGCCTGTGGTGTGCACGAACAGAACCTGAATGCAGAACAGCAGAGCCAGTGTCCTACAGTCAGAACAGCTCAGCCATCAGGCACAGCCTGCAAAGGCACTACAAAGCCACGCCTGGCATCTCAGTGCTGCAGTACTTAATGTTTTGGACCAGACATTACTATCAGGTACAAGTGTTTTTGAAGATGAGCCTTTCCCCTTATCAAACCTGCTCATGGTAACACGATAAAGGTGGTTTTTTGGTGCCTTTGGCAAGCCACGAACCACACTCGGGTAACTATTCTTCGAGCTGTATTTACAGGGCATTAGGAAAGCTGAAGTTGTTCCTCTGTCCCTGCTTCTCAAATGCAAAGTTGCAGAGGGCTGTGAACTTCCCTTCAAAATAAAAGTGGACTTAGTATCACTCATGTCCAAAAAGTGTGGAGCTTCATCAAGAAAAGACCTGGATTTTCATTGCATGGGCAAGACCTTCCAACCCAAGACCTCAAAAGGGAACTGGTGGAATAGCAACAACTGCTTAACTTCGTATGTTTCAAGACAGATTTTTGGTATCTAAACCAAGAGCTAAAGGGCAGGCTGAGAAGGCTGCTGGTATCCTTCACGGTTGTTTGGCAATTAAGAAACAGAACAATGCCAAGAGACCCAACTGAATCCATCCCACTGCACATATTGTTATGGAAATGCCTCCTAGAGAGTTCAGTCCTTCCCTGTGGAGCAATCTCAGGCTGGCTTGGAAGGATAACACTCACCACCTACTGCTGATGCTCTCCTGGGATTTGCTCAGTGATGATGAAGAACCACAGCCCCTCGAGTCCGGTGGGCTGACGTCCTCTACGTGAGGCAGGGAGGGATGAGAAGGGGAGAAGCCACTTTGTGGGGAGGACGGAGTTCGCGCTGCAGAGCCCGACGGGCCGTCTGTGTCAGTCCCAGAGGAGCTGCTGCCCTGCCGGGTGGGGGTCCCCGCCCCTCGCACCGAATCACCGCCCTCCTTGGCCTCCTGCTTCCGCTTTCGGTATTCCAGTAGGGATACCTGGGAGAGACAGCACGGACACGAGTCAGGGAATGCAGTGGACTAGGACAAGGAGGAGGAATGTGCCCACACACCATTTAAAAAATCTGTTTCTCTGGGTTTGCAGATAAAACTTGACAAGGCATGGTGGGATTATCAACTCTTCCTGAATCTGTAGAGCTAAGTGGTACAAATTTGGACCGCCATGATCAATCCCCTTTTACTTTTTATGACCATTATTTCAGCAGAAACATCCTGCTAGTTTGCTTCTCTAACAACCTGGATTTTGACATTACTTCAGGACATGAATGCATATTCAAGCATCAAGCCTCTACATCCTCCGTTCTCTCAAAACCCTTCACACTCTCCAGTTTGTGATATGATGTAGATTTTTTTGCAATATCTGTAAATCCCCAGAACAGGTAATAAGAGCCTTCTTCACAGAACTAGCACCTTCAGTGCCCCATTCATCTGTACTAGTTCAGCCACTAAAGCTCGGCGAAGCCCAGCACAGAATTTCAACTTGCTTAGAGCAGGTTCCTCTGCTATGGAGGCATCGCAAACTTCCAGCGCTGCCACCTTAGCAAACTGCTTTTAGCAAAGGTATTTTCTGCAAAGCAGTCTCACATTTGTCAAAGACACCAACCAAAGATAACCCAGTCCCGCAACACAGGGACAGCAGAACCAAAATATTTCCAGCTGAGCCTTTATCTTTCAGTGTGTGTTCCCTCAGAGTTATTATGAGGCACAGAGCCATAAAGGACTCACAGAAGGCAGCTCTGCTGAAGAATTTATCAACTATGACTCAATGCCCATACAGAAGGCTTTAATATGCTAAAATACGGAACAGGGTATTTCCAAAAGTAACTCAACATATGAAGGTTTTAAGATAAGTGTAACTTTAAAAGAAAAACAAAGGGAAAAAAAGAAAATCAAAAGGCCCCAGAAATGGAATGGAAATAAGGTATCCAGCTGGACCATTATACAAGTGATCAGAGTTACTACACTTGCCATAAAAAAAGAAATTCAAGCACAGGAAAAGGCACCAGTATTTGTCCCACAAGTACTCAGTTTTATCACAGCATCACCTTGACTTACCATTTTCAGTCAGTTTTAGTCCCATGAGGGTCACTGGCCTGCTATTAGAAACCAATACGTATTTGCTTTCCTTAAACTATATTCCTGTGGTTTTAGTTTCAAAGAGCTAAAATTTAAGTTATGACCTTCATCGACTTTCTTTGCAATGTTATGGAAATGTTCTAATATGTTTTAATAAACAGATTATGTTTTCTTTTGAAACATTAGACCCTCTTACCTACTAAGGACCCTTTTCATCCTGATAAATAACACCTCCACCAGCTATACAGTTGCACTGTATTATTGCTCTGGGTCTTGTCTCATTTTAACAACTCTTGATGAAAGCTGCCAGCATCCTGCTCTACTTTCTGTGCTCCCAGAAGAAGTATTTTCACTGTGGTCTTTTCCTTCCACCTCTCCCATCAAAACCTTGCCTAAAGGGTAACTCTCTCTCTTTTAACAACTGTTTTCACTCAGGCACTGGATGCCTGGATTACTCACCCAGACTCTCTTTGTTCTCCCTCTAAGTCTTTCCCATGGTGTTTACAGTTCCCACAGAGGTTCCTGCAACCCAAGAATTTCTTTTTCAGGAATACTTGCCTTCTTCCTTTGCGGCGGATTCTGGGGAGCAGCTCTGGCGCCCTCGCAGGCCCTCTCGCCGCAGGGAGACATGGATCCGTGCGCTGCTTCTTTGAGCAGCCCCGACTCATGTCTGCTGAAATACCCTTCGGCAGGAGACCTGCAGCATCCCGCTTCCGAATTCATGGGCTTCCTCTCTCCCAACGGGGGAGATCCCCGCAACAACCCATCTACACGTGGCATAGCGTTCAATGGGGAGAAGGCATACATTAAATTAAACTCTGTCCGAAAAGCCTGATCAGAGCTTCGTAGCAGCATCTGTGCTTCCCCACTTTTCCCTGGGAAGTTCATCTCTGAAGTAGAGTTTATGGAAGGCTGTGGAGCCACATCAGAGGATCCAAAGCTGAGCAGCGATGGCCGTTCTTGGCAGGTGTTTGCACTGGAATCCAAGTACCCTCCCTTCGAATCCAGGTCGGATCGGAGGCAGACCTGGAAAGTCCAAGAAGGATATGGGTAGGGGGGTGGGAAGTCAGGAGAAGTGTCAGGCAAGGGTGGGCAGAGAAACTGAAGTCAGAAAGTGCTCTGTACAATGCTAGTTTCCTGCTTCCCAGTTCCTTTCTGATGACCCCGTAGGGTCTCTCCTACACTGTTTTGCTTATTCCACAGGGGAATGACAGACTAAACAATGATCAGTTCAGCCATCCAGTATGGGATGCCCTTTCCCCTTCAGCAGTCTTTCTGCAGCAAGAGGATAAGGCTTGGCACTATCCCCAGGCAGTCAATGAATTAAAACCAGCATTTTCAATTGCCTCATACGTCCCCAAGTTGATGTTAACACATAGCAGTAGCTATATTAATTATGGAGAGAGAACAGAAAACTTCTGCGGTCCTTTTGCTGTTATATTAGCCAAGTTCTTGACTCTCCCAAGTCAGCCACTACTAACTTCCTAACAATAAAATACCCAGGACATCTAAGCCATTTGTTTTCACTTATTGTGAGCTTTGGAAATCTCCAACAATGGTACATTCATTTAATTTTTACTGCATTTCTACATTTTACAATATCCAACAAAACCACAATACCATCATCTTTGTGCTGTCACAGTTTCTGGAGCACTAGGCACTGATACAACAGTATATCCATTTATCTACTTGGAGTGCCAAAAACCCTCCAGGGCAGCAGAATAATCATCTCCTTCACCACGTTAATATGTCAGGATCTCAGACAATGAGTATAACTGACAAGATTTCATCCTCTTTGCAGGACTACAGCGCAGAGGGAAAAACACGGCAGCAGCAGGCTCCAGCTCTCCTCTCCTGCTGTCATTGAGAACGTTTCCCCTGCTGTATTACAGCTCCAAGTAATCCAGCTCATTGGAGATGAGCACATATTTTCTACTATGAAACAGTCTCTGAGCAAGGTAGTTCACCTCATATTTTACAACAAGGCAGTAGGTAAGCAAAATACTTTGTGGCACCTCCTCAACTCATTTTCAGTCTGTAAGTGAGGAGGTTTAGATACGTCAAGGCTGAAGAGAGCAGGTCAGGTGCACCACTGTGTGCTCGTAAGTCAAAACTAGTGGTGAATGCTCTCCCGTCCCCAGCAGTCATTTTGGCACTGCTGAGTAAATATCACAGACCACTTATCTGCTGGGCTGGGTCTGACACTGATGAGCATTTGCAGAGTCCCCTCAACAGCCGAGACATACCAAGTCTTCCCAGTGCCTGCTTCCCACCAGGGCCAACAAATGAATCAAAAATTCCAGCCTTTGATTTGCTTGCTCTCTTCTGACAACCCTGAAAAATCTCCTCAGCCTTGTGGTGACTAATCCTCCAGCCTTATTCCCACTGCCTCCATGCCCCTCATCCCTCCCCTCCCACCACAGGCACACGTGCCCCCGGGCCCAGGTGCAGTAAGTACCTCAGGTGACATGGACTCGGGCCTATGCACAGGGGAACTCTCGGGGGAGGATACGTTCTAGAGGAGGGAAAAGCATCTAGTTATTCATCTAGTTAAAAAGTCAAGAGGCAAAATACAGTGTACAAAATACAAGCACAGAGGTTAGCAATGGCTATTCTAAACAAAAACTATCCCAGGGACTGGCCCCAGCCTGGACAGCAACATGGTTTTGGTTAAGTGGGTTCTAAAGCTTCCTGGAAGTACAGACAGGACTGGGTTACTGCATCTCATGATGCAACTTAGAATCAAAAACGGCACTTGAACATTAAGAAAAGCAGCATCTTACTCTTTATATTTCTGATGTGTCAGATAGAGTTTGAACCACGAAATATAGAGAAAGAAGTTTATGGTGTTTATTCTGAGAACATGGGAGACATGGAAAGCCTGGGTTAGCCCAGAAAGTAAACTAAGATCCCTCAAACGCTAAGGTGACCTTTCACAGACATTATACTATAAAACAAAACAGTCTCCTTCAATCCACTGTAGGTCACCTTTCCAGATAAAGTCAAGAGAAGAGGTGTGGACAGCCAGCTTTATGAAATGTCCTATCATCTGAGCACTTATCAGTGAAGGCAGCATGCCCCTGACAGCACAGTTAAGGGCTCTCTCCCAAGCACTTCCCTTTCCATGTTAATGAGCAGGCCTAAAATAGAATCAGAGAAGAAGAAGGTTTCCCAGGGAAGAATGGCAGGATTCACCGTTTACTGCAAAGCAGAAAACCTTAGAAAACTGAGGAATTTCAAATTTGTCAGCTAAAAAAAATTCTGACAAACTCCACAGAAAAAGTAGACACATGTCCTCATGCTTCTAGTCACTCCTATGAATATGCAGGGGGCTAAGCACCCTCTAAATTGTTTCCAGTCTAAAAAGTTCACAAAACAGTCTGAAAAAAACTCGATCTCTAAAAGCCGACAACCAGAGCTTCAGAAGGCTTATGATACAAGTTTTTCAAAGAGCAGCTAGGAAATCAGTCAAAAAGGAAGTTTCTTAAAAGCCTTCAAAAATGTATTTCTGAGCAAGACAAGATGGCAAGTCACAGCTTCTGCTTCCTTGAGGAAGCTTGTGAACTGATAGAAGAATCTTTCTGTCACTCTCTTCCCACAGGGCCACAGGACTGAAATATAAAGCTTTATACTTGGGGAGATGCATTCCCTCCAGTTAGAACTGATGGTAACTAAAAGAAACAGGCATGACATTAAAACAATGATATTATGAATGAGGTGCATTGGAGGAAATACAAAAGTCTGAACGAAGAAGCCTATGGTCCAGTGAGTTGTTAAGACTCTTTTCACAAGGAAAACAGGGAAAAGACAAGTTATAGATACCCAGTGAAATCAAGGCTAGTTAACTAAAACTATGGTGGGACAGGAAAGGGATGACCAGACTGTGACAACACTGCCCTGAATTACCTCCTTAACCACTGCCAGGGAAAAGATCATTTCCTATCGAGCTCTCTGCCTGGAACTTTTATCTCTCTCCTCAGTGCTCCACAATCTTCCCTGCTCACCTCTACAGAGCTGCCCCCTCAAACAACTTACAAGACAGGGCTCTTAAAGAAAATAATCACAGCACACTAAGCTAAAAATAGCATAAAAAAATACCACCTGTTGTAAAATGGATGAGGGACTCCTGCAAAACAGTCCCTAGTATGGAGCAGTCCACCACTACACCATATTTTTCCACTGTTCTAACCGGCAGAGTTTGAACAGCTGGCCTGAAGAGTTCCATGGGTTTTTAATGAAAACATGCAATGCTAGAAAACAAAACTAAACCTGCAAACAGCATGATCCTCTCTCACAGGCACAGAGCAGCAACAGAAAGTGGAAGGTCCTGGTGGGATGAATGCTGGTAATGCTCCCACAGAGTTTAGAGCAATGGAAACCACCTACAGAGCCTGCTCACTACTACTGCTGATTTTTGCAAAAGGAAAATATCCAGAAATCAAAGGTATTACAGTATTTTCTTTCTACCCAATCAAGGGAAAGAAAAACCAAAGGATACAGTGGAAGCTGATGTAAAGTATTTCTGTCACACTTGGGGTTACTGAATGCTGTTTGGGGAAAGAGAAGGTGAGAATGGCAGACAGCCTTTGAGAAATGGAACACTACTGCACTCTTTGGAGGAGGCAGGGTTTGGAAGCCACACTGGAACAGAGATCTGAAGTGGGAAAGATGATTAAAGATCATTGAAAAACCTCCAAAATTCGGGAGCTACTCTGCAGAAAGAGAAAAAATGGGTAAGACTAATGTTACTCATAGCTACAAAGTGAGGTTTGACATTTAACAGAGCAGGAGACTTGGTCAGAACTGGACTAAGAGAGAAAGGCAGCAGTGCTCTTGAGGCTGACTCTATGATGCTGCTCAGCAATACAGCTACACACTCCAAAAGGAGGGTGTCTCAAGTGTCACCCCAGCTGCAAATATTCCCATTACTCTTTTTAGCACCCTCAGTGCTGGGCAGATTTACCTCGAACTGTAGTGGAGTATTGCAGCGACTGGCAGCCAGAGAGGGGATTGGTGAGAACATCACACCATAGCCGTTGCGACTCTCCTCCTCTCCGGGCAGTGACGAGCAGGGTGTAGCCAGCTGTGGGCTCGCTGAGCCGGGAACTGAGGGAATGGGAGGTGGAGGGGTCACGGGAGACAGCGGCCGCAGCAACTTCTTAACATTCTGCTCCATCAAGTAGCGAGACTTCCACTTCTTCAGGGGACTCAGCAAGTCTGAAAAGCAAACTGAGCTGAGGACAGGGCTGAACTATTAACCTTAACCACAGGCAAATCATGGTGTCTCCTTCCCCAGCCCAAATGAAGCCCATGAGTCTTCAATGCAATTACAAAAGATTCCTACTAATGAAGTACCTCTGCATTACTTTTATAGCAGAATAATGCATCATCAGGAACATGGAAAGAAAGAAAAAGAACAAGGAAAGAAAAAGAAAGAAAAAGAACAAGGAAAGAAAATATTTCAACCAGAAGTAAGCACAAGAAGGAGCTAGGGGAAAGGAAGACAGGAAAGGATAAAAAGAGCAGAGGAGAATAAAGGAGAGGGGTCAGAGGACATGTCACTGTCACTGCTACAAACAAACCCGAGGCAGCTCAATTATCACTACCTGAACCTAACAGTTCCCTATAGGCTACATCAATACATTTCAGTTCCACAAAGGATTAAAGCCTTTCCCTCAGGCCTACTCCTCTTCAAAATAATAATCTCTTTTGATGCTCAGGTTAAAAAGAAAATTAAAAAAAAATCAGTTAATTCTACAGTTCAGTTGTTTGCTTCTTCAGTTCTTGCTCAGGATGTACATTTATTGGTTCTGGCATTCTGTTCATTTCCTGTTTATCTAACTTTTCAATAATCAATTCTGTATAATCTCTGTGTTGTCTAGCCTCCTGTCATCCTTGGAAAACTGATCCCTGGCTGGGCAGATCTTCACTCCCTTTCTCTGTAAAAGGATTCAGACACAGTATTTAATCATTCTGTTCCTTTCCTCATAGATTTTTAACTTCTCCATCTTTGAGACTTAGTCATTTGCCTATTACATATGTGCCTGTAAGACTTTCCTGTACCTTCCTACAGTCAGCAGGTATTTAGTTGCCCATCTAACAACATCCTGCTGAAAAGAGGTAACGCTGTACTCACCTCCCCCCCATCCCTTCTACCGTACAAAAGATCACACAGCACTGAGGCTGATGATGCAAGATTAAATGATTATCTTTTTACAGGAAAATACTGAGAAGCTTTACACATGCTCAAGCTAGAAGGGGTCTGCAGAAATTTCAGTGAACAACAAAGCAACATTCTCACCTACCACAGAGCTGTGCCATCAGACAGCAGTGCACACCGAGATATCACTTGTACCAGTTGCCTTTGCTACTCAGCAACTCCCCCAGTTAGACTCCAGGGCCAGCGCTGCCCCGATGGTGCTGAGCACTTACCTGTGTCATCTTTGCAGATGCTGGATGAGCTGCTGTTCTCATTACTTTGGTATAGACACTGGGCTCTGTTCTCTTGAGGAGCTGGTGAGGTCTGAGTCATCCCCTCTTCCAGGGCTTGTTTGATCCAGCGCTGAAACAGAACGAGACTACATAAACGTGAAACTCCTCGGGTACTTTCTATGTCATCTTGCAGGATGCACTCAGACTCCTACACTCTCGTGGAGCAGGGCAAGCTGCTCAGAACACCAGGATTACCTCCCTCGCGTGTGCTCAGGCGGGAGCTGTTAGAACACAGCTGTCAGCACCGAGCCCACCACCTACTGTGATGGGGCTGACTGTGCTCTTGATGGGATGTGTTCTGGGAGCAGCAGTCCTCAGCAGTAACACAAAGATAAGTAAAGGGCAAATTATAAATATAAAAATGCAAAACACTGGCACCTAAAAACTACTAAAAGCAACGATAATTTAAAAGAAAAGGGATGCAAATGTGATGGACTATCTACATCCCCTAGTTTTTGCAAAAAAAGCTGTTTCTTGCCCAGGAGAACAAACACAGGAGATCTCTGCTCCACTAAGGCATATTAGAGCTTAACAGAGATTCTGCTTTAACAATTCCAGCAGAGAAATGGCTGAGTTTAATCACATTACAATTCTTTCAGGACTGTGCTTGCTGCCAGAGACATAGAAAAAAAAAAAATCTGATAAAAATGCAAGCAGCAGTTTTCAAGGAGGGTAAACCAAGAAAAAACCCCCATTTTCTTCAGCTACTATTAAAAAAGATAAAAGTCACAGTGGTCTTTTGAACATGGACAATGAAGAATGTATCAGACCTCACACAAGCGAACATGAACTGAAGCCTCAGCAAATCAGCTGCTGCAGCAGGTGTGTTACCTCTGTATCTTGATATAAACTGATTCCTGATGGCAGGCAGGAACTATCTTTACTATAAAAATAACTGCCACAATATAAGGGAAAACACTCAGGTGATTCAGTAAAACGAGAGCAAACTGCTGAAAAAAGGCAAACAGCAATTTTCATTAGTGCAGTTTACCCAGGGGACTCACTTTACCAGACTTTTCTTCTTCCAGAGAGGTTTAAAATTGTGATTTTACCTTTCAGCAATCCACAGTTCATCTGCATGCCAGCAATGTGTATCCCATTAGAGATACACGTGTATGTCTTATGATTCCTCAAAGCTATCGTGAAAGTGCATCAGACACTCAGAGGCCACAATCCTCAAAGTGAAAACTTCAATACGAGGATGAAGAGCAGGTGACAGGATCTACTTTGATGGCCTTCACTACTGTACAGAAGATTGCATTGATGAAGAGCAGGTGACAGGATCTATTTTGATGGCCTTCACTACTGTACAGCAGACGCTTCTTCTCTGTTCAAATGTAACTCAATGGATTCCACTGCGGCCACCAGGAAAAGTGAGAAGTGCCAGCCAGTCTGGAGCAGCACTACCTCAAACGTGGCATCTGATCTGACAGCCAAGTCACTGTACAGTGTGTGATTAACGTGAGAGCAGGTTACAGTTCAGTTTCCTTGCGAGGTTCAGACACTGCCACGCTCTGGATGCAAACTGAGATCATCAGCTGAATTTTTTGGCACAGTTCTCAGTAGTTTAAGGATGAGGCCTGCTGACAATCCAAGAAAATACGTGATCTATTTCAACAGCCTTTATAAATCAACCTCCCTGGATGAGTAGTCAAAAGTAGACAAGACAAAGATCAGGTCTTGAGAGACCAATGTCATCAAGTTCTGGACCATTTCTAGACCTCAGCTGGCTGAAAAGGAGGCGTGCCCCGTGAGTTTTCTAAACATTCCTGAACATGAGAAGCAGACTTCTACATCTCCAGACTGTTAAGTCATAAAACTACCAAATGCTAACAAGCATTTTCCAAGAAAAAGCTAGGGATCTCCTACAAAGTGGAGGAAACCCCTCACTGGAATGGTTAAATATTTACATTAAGAAAGCAGAAATCTAACAAATTATTTCTGCAATATCTGTTCTGGAAACAGCAGCTTTCAGTATTTTATTAATGATTTAGATAATGGAATAGACATTGTATTTAAGTTTTCAGATTAAGAAACAGGAACATGCTGGATGACAGCATTCACAATTTTCCTACTATACTGGGAAATGGACAAGGAAAAACAATGCACACTGTACCATAGGCTAGAACAAAGTACCATATAAAGCCAAAACCAACCACTTCTAAAGTTACAGGCTGGAAAACTAATGGGTTGTTCTAACAAACACACTAAATCATGAACTGAACATGAGTTTAAATCAACCTGTCAAAGAAAACTGTCATGCACTAGGATGCACAAAATTTACTAACAGGCTGGAAGACACCCTTCTGCTTTGAAAATGTCCCACCTGCAACACAGCATCCAGTTCTGGACACTCAGCTTCAAGGAAGGTGTGGACTAAATGAAAGTCATCCACAGTGAAATTAGTTCATTCTCTCTCCAGCAGTGAGAATTATCCTTTGACTAGAAAATAGTCAAATGTAGCAAAAGATTGGAAGACTTGTTCCATCACAATAGTTTTCACTCAATTGTGGGCTTCCTGGTAGTTGCACAGCAACTGCACTGAGCAGAGAACTCCAAATAACTCTGCCAGCTTTGCTCTGGATGCTTCTCTCTTCCCTGAGGCTCAAAGACACTGTACAAGTTCAAAAAGCAGCTCAAACCTTGCAGTTCTCAGTTTAAAGATACTTGAGGAGGTTGCCCAGGCACACAGAAACAGACAAGGTTTTGTTCATACATCTATATATGAACCATGAAGAGCTTTACCTATAAAGTAAATTAGGTCAAAGACAGACCTCAGCTTCTTTCTGTAGGTGCCTGTTAGGGCACAACAACAAATTGGCTGAAGGTGGAAACAGTGAAGTCCAAAGATTCTCTCTGGAAAAACACCTTCAAAGGAAAGCAAAGAAACCAGGACATGGTACCTGACTCTGAAAGCTACCAAGACAGTTTGATCAGAAAGGATTTCCACATAATTGTTCTCAGGGTCCCAGGAACTGGAAAAGTCTCTGAGCAAAGCCAACAGCAAGATGGATTCTGATACAAATCTGACCAAGCAAACTAATCTGGCTACTGTTTCCCTGTGAATAAGTAAATACTGGCATTTACTGGCCATCTTTGGAGGAATTAAATCCACAGCTGGGCTCAGGTCAAGCTTCCTGCATGGCCTCAAGAATCTGTTGCAGATAGGCTGTCTATGATCCCAACCAAAGAGCTGTGGACTTGCTCTTGCAAACAGGCAAACTCAAAGCTTTTAAACCACAAAGGCTCTTCCAAAGACAACAGATCTTGACTGGGGCACTGTTTTCTTGAGGTCCTCTGCAACACTGTCCTATCCCCACAATGCCAACCATCCTCTGACTGTGAAAGTAGTAACAAGACTTTCTAAGGGCAACAGTTAACACTCTTCGAATCGCATATGCTGGATAATAAACGGCCACTGCAGGTCTGAAAGTACATGTTTCTAAGAGAGGAGTAACAGAACAGTGACTATGACAGAACAGGCAGCAGTCCTAGTCTGGGCACTACATCAACACACCAGCTCAGCAGGAATACATGGAAATAAACTCCCAAGAGGACACAACTGCTTTACAAAGGGGGCCAGTAAGAGCCGGATGAGTATACAGCCCATGAAGGTAAGACATGAGCAAACATACCTTTTTACAGGAGCTGTAAATTCCATCCAACAGAAAGGGCCTCCGACGTCTCTCTGGGTTGAAAGGTGAACCAAAGCGAATGTAGTGTTTAGGTGTGGTACAAATCAGCGGGGAGTGGATGAGACCTGGCAACATATTTAGCGTAGTTGCCAAAACTGTTGGGTCTGTAGTAATGCGCAGTGGACACTCAATAGGACACTCCTGCTTTTCTGCCTTGTCATTCAGCCATTCCGTAACGAGATACTGAAGGAGAAAACACACACGTCAATGCAACCAGCACAGGTGAAGAAGAAAGGCAATGTGGCACAATGGTGTATGGGGAAGCAATGCTCAGGTAGAACATCTCTCCTCCTCAACAGGAAGAACATAGGCAGGACTTCCTGTGTCAAACCCAATTCTCACTTGTGGCAGGCACAACAAGAAGTAATCCAGTGTTACAGAAGTAGCTTGATTTTATACTCCTTCATCTTATTAAAAGGTTCTCTGAGAACCTGATCACCTTATTCAAAACTAGTTTCTAAACCTGTAACACCTAATTTATGCACAGTATGTGGCAGCTGCCTGCTATATTCTCGTATTTTTCCTCCTTTCTCTTGCAAGTTTATCCTAGTTTGCACATTACAGTTGCAGTCACATTCCCTCTTGGTCTTCAATTCTAAGGTGAAAGATAACCTCTTTGCTCTGTCCTAAATGGATACCCCCCAGCCTGCCATCCCACCGTTGAGCACTTCATTATATTTACCTTTTTAGTTTTGGGGTACTTTACTGTAGCTCGATTAGACTGAGATCCTGCAGCCAGGACAGCAGCTGGGTCAGATCCCGTCAACTGTCTGCCTTCTCCTGGCCCTTCCACATTGCTGACATCTGTTGTGGTTACCAAGCTGGCAGTGCTTCCTTCCTCTGGGACAGCCTGTGCAAGTTCAGCTTGCTGGGAACTGGCTTGTTTCTGCCTTCTCAGTCTTTGTGCTGAACTGGTCCGGTATCGAGAGAAACGACTTTTTGGTCGGGGCCTGGAGGGTTTTGCTGGAGCTGGCTTAGTCACTGGTTTCTCAGGGACAGCTTCCTACAATATAAACTGTTATTAGTCCAAGCACCTCTAAGAGTATTCCTTTTCTCTGCATACAGGATCAAGAATTGAGATTGACACTACCTGACTCTCAAAATCTTGTTGGACTCTGTGTTGGTTCATAAGATGGCCTTGGGGACCCTTCAACACTGGTAAATTATCGTTTTGTCTTCTGCGTTCTTAAAAGGATCAACCAGAACACGGGTCTTTAGGAAGAAAGCAGCAATATGAAACTTGCCGCTTGTCTCAAGGTAACTGCTCTTACTCCTGACCTGAGCTGACATGGAGCATTCCAGGCAAGTGGCTGGGCCCTGCCATAAAATGGGAACACATGCATCCAAAGTAGATTGGGTAAAGAACTCCATCACTGCAGTTATGCATCCAACTTAAGCTCACGCCAGCACAGAAGGGGCCCACCCAGTGAAGGAGATGGGCTTGTTCAGCCCAGAGAGGACTGAAGCAGATGTAACAGCCCAAAGCCGCTAAGAAGATGCAGTGGTGCATCAATGTACATACACTGAAATGAGAGGCTCAGACTGGATATGTGGCAAATTTTTTCACTGTAAGAACAGTTACGAATTTGAAGAAGTTTTCCAGAGGGCCTGTGAATCTCCATCCCCAAAGGGGGGATACAGCCCTGGCCAGCCTGGTCTGACCTCAGAGTTGACCCTACCTGACTGAGAATGGACTAGAGAGCCCACAAAGATCCTCCCAACCTGAACCATCTTATGACCAGATATGCTCTGAGCTTGGTAGAAGGTATCAAACAGTCCTATCTTCATCTTACCGCTACTTGTGAAGATCTTCGTGTGTTAACCCCAGTACTGCTGTTACTGTTAGGAACATTTGGGGGAGGAGCACTCGGCGCTGAACTTCCATCTTCAGTTTCAGGAGTCTCTGTTTTTATTTCCTCTGGCTCAGGAGCTTCAGAATTGACGTTGATTTCAGCATCAGTGCTGTTACGGTCTGAAGGTTGCTCTCGTCTCCTCTTTCTCTTTTCCAAGTTCTCAAACATGTGCATGATGGCTTCTACCTTCCTGTCTTCCCGTGACTAGAACACAAGAGTAAATTGAAGTCAGCACGGTGAATTATGCACATAAGGAAAAGAAGGCACGAACAGATATGGGAAGCAGCAGAGGAAGGAAAACAACTGCCAAACAGCAATGACAAAAGCCAGACAGGGGACAGAGAGAAGCAGCTCTTTTCAGTTATTTGCATTTTTCACCATGGCAAATTTCCCAGAATAACAACAACATAATCATGTGTTCATAGAGTAACTAGAAGAACTCGACTTTGTTCTTAAATAGGACCACTTAGATACTACTGAGTTATATTTATAAAACAGCCACAAGGAAACGCGTAATTTTGAAGAATTAAAAACCGCAACTTGGAAACAAACAGAGCTACTTGCTAATGACCAAACGTTAGAAGCAAAGAGAAGCCAGAGGCAACAGAAGTAAGTGATTCAGTAATTTGCAGCAAGTATAACACACCACACAAAAGTGATCCAGATTCATTCCTTTCCTGATGTCAGGAGATGACCCAGCTCAAAAATAAAAGCTTTGGTCTAAGCAGCTTACATAGTGGATACGAAAAACAGAACATGAGAGAATAAAGAGGCAAAACAAATACATTTGTTAGGAAAACAGAAAGGACAGGAAATCTTATCACCTAGCTGTGTAAGAAATAATTAGTAATTATGCATGTAAAAGGCCCAGTACAATAATGTTGCAGTGACTGGCAGGAAACAGGATGAATCAAGTGGATTTTAAGAAGTGGTATCAAGTGTCTTCTGAGATTTTTCATGAAGGACAAAGTATCTTCAAGCACACAGCAGTACTCAGTCACAGCAGCCTGGCCTTTTACAGCTTTCTGTTCAAGAATATTCAATACACACACACACAAAGAGAGACGGGGAAACTATAGATATGGGTATTTACCTGGTGCCAAGTATAGAAAACTGAATCGCATTAAAGCAGATTAACTGGTGCAACCTACAGGAACGGGGCTTACAGGCTCATGGGAAACTAACACTTCACTTAGACTGATTGAACTATTCTGTCCCAGAAAGAGATCAGCTTCCCTGCATTAAAATGAGATCTTCCCTGCAAGCTAAAGGCCAGTCTGATGGATGACTGCTCTCATTCAAATTTCAGGGGAAACTGACTGCTTTATCTCATCTATTCTAAAAAAATCCATGAGATAATCCAAGGATCTCTGGATGGCCCTAGGCTCTGCAAGTTGCTGCACTATTTTAACATTTAAAGCATTCTCAGGAAAATTACACTTAGCAGATCCATATCTCTGATTAGAGGAAGACAGGTGGTGGTATTCGTGAGCAAAGAAACACAGGGAACTGCTAGTTCCAATATATTTGTGGTAGAAGGATGGGAGCAATTCTTCTGTTTTTCTTCCTTGAGTTTTTGGTTTGGTTGGTTGGTTTATTTGTGTGTTTGGATTTCTTGCTTATTTATTTAAATTAATGAATTAAGTAGAACCAGAACGGCTCCATTCACATGCATAAAGCATTCTAATCCAGGCAGCAATCCCAGGAGCCAGAAGCACAAGAAAAAAACCCAGCTCTATTCAGTACAGATGAAGGCTGAAAAAGGACTGTGTTATCAAAGACCCCAGAGCACCAAGAAATATTTTGATCAAGACAACTGTTTAAGACAACAACAATTTGGGAGCACGAAGATACTTCCTAGCAAGTGCCAGTAGTACTGTTGGTGGTCTACCCCTCTTACTAACTTTTGTCACTTGATCCTGCCTTTTTGCCACATGGCAATGTGTTTATAGACACACAGGGAACAGACACCTGTTAACAAATATAACCCAGCAAAACAGGTTAAGATTTAACAAAAATCAGGTTCTGGTTCATGGTGTATAGTTGAAAATGTCCCTGCTCATTGCAGAGGGATAGGACAAGATGACCTTTGAAAGTCCCAACTCAAATTATGCTATGATTCTCTATCGTGCCATAAATTCTTGTACTGGGCAATAAGGAAGGGCAGAACAAAGATAAAAAAGGTACAATTACCTTTTTTGAATGTGGTGCTGATAGTGTTGCTAATGGTATGTCTTAGACTACAGAACAGCCCTGAAAGTAACAGTTTCAATCAGGAAACAAATCTGCTGTACATCTCCTAATCTGCAGCACCCTAACATAAATCCTATGAGGTGGAGTCAATCTAGGTGGTTTTTTACCACGTTTTTTTTTTTTTGCTGCTCTTAATTGAATTACTGAAGACCACTAACAGTTGGGAGCTGTGCTGAAACAAGTGAAATAACCAACTGGAGCTGTTGGTCACTGTATGAAGCAAGTCCTAAGGGGGATGATACCCAGACAGAGAGAGGTACTTGCCCGTCGGCCGTGGACCAAGGCTCCCTGTTCATCTACAGGCTCCTCTTTCTCCCCTTCTTGTTTCTCCTCCTTCTCTGGCACCTGAAAGAGAAGCCCAGTCTTAGTATATCAACAACACCCAGTACCCTTTTAAAGCTGTGAACACTTCTGCGGCAATTTAAGGTGCTAAAGATTTTAAAAAATCTGCTTTCTGCAGTTTCTGTTCTGCAGACTCCACTGCTATTGGATCAGATTCCACAGCACTGAATGGTAACAATATACATAACAAGGGCCCAAAGGTTTTACCTCATTGTCACTGACTGCTGCAGGTCCCTCAGGAACTTCCTCCGTTTGCTGACTGCCGTTCTCATCCGATGCAATGCTCTGCTGTTCCATTTCTAGTTCCTTTCGACGGGCTTTTCGCCGGCGTGTTTCTGCCCCAATTAGTGTGCCTAAAACAGGTGGAGGTAGGTGTTCTGCAGCATTTGGGCTACGTTTCTGCACAGGGCAATTCCGGTTCCCCTTGTGACACGCACAGTCCACTTTATAATTGCTGCTCCAAAACACAAACATAATTCGTGTCACTCTTCATTTCTCAACCCTTGTACAGAGACATTCAATGCATCTCCTACTAAACATCTCACCACGTGCCAAAGCAAGGACAGCAGGCTACCTTATGGCCTCTATTGTAGAATATGCCAGCAGAACTGGACAGAATAGCCGGGAAATGCAATTCAGTAGAAAACGGAGCAAAATGTAGAATGCGAGGAAAGGGCTGGAGGAAGATGTCCAGTCCAGGAGGGCAGTGGAGAGCTCCCGGGCGAGGTGAAGGACTCACCAGATGTTGTACTCATAGTCAAAGGCGATGGTAACCTCTGTGTCCTTGGCAATGGTGGCAACGGCATAGATACACAGGTGGATCATCCCATCGGCAATCACATGACGAACCTTGTTAAACAAAGTAAAGAGAAACTAACATCTCCACACCTTGCATTTCCTACTTCCAAGACGAAAGCCTCCTCCTGCAAAGTAGCTCTTATTTGCTCCACAAATAACTATCCCAAATTCTCCACAGGGAAAAGCCTCCTTCGCTGCTTGTCTCATCCTGTGCTTTTCCACTTACACCTACTCCCACCTGCTTACCCTAAGTATCATTCTGAAGCCAAAGCAAAGACATAAAAGAAGTATTTCTCTTCCAAAGCCCCCCCTTATGCTCCCAAACTTTCTCATATTCCAAGCATAAACCAGCAAACGAGCAAACGAGCAAGAGACACATTGAATTTACCCCATATACTGCATTTTAAGTTAGGGAAAGCGCTAAGCTTACGTGAAACATGTATTTGCAGTTACAGTGATGGTGAAGAGGGAATTTACCTCTGCGTTTGGGGTGCAGGAACGCCTGATGAACCTGGCATCATTGCCAAAGGTGCGGGCATCAACACACATATCAACGCCATTGAACTTGGAGTAGAACAGCACAAAGGGATATGGCCTGGAGAAACAACAGAACACCTCAATCCCCAAATACCCAATTCCCACGGCACTCATAACAGATATCCCCCACTTAACTGGAAGCAGCACTTGCATCAGCGCTACTGCTCTGGGTGCTTATGCACTTCCATCAATTTAAGAGATCTATTTCAGAGGGTTTGGTCCATAAGCTGAGCATCAAGCTGCGGTGGTATATTTGATCTCACATTTCTATGGATGGCACAGCTGACAAGGCCCTGCAAGTGAACATTACCCCATAGAGACACCAGTCTCTCTGTGCCACGATGCTCTCACATTAATCACTTCATAGTACTCTTACTTTTTGAAGAAATGCCCATTGACCTCGAATTGCTGTCGTAACATAACCTTCCCTCGATACTCAATTATAAGGGTATCTAGTGCCAAGTCTCTTGCTGCCCTCAGGATCTTCCGGTGCTTCTGAACCCGAGTCACCCTTCCCAGCTGCAGCTGTAACAAAAACCAGAGCAAAATATGAGAATTTAAACCAAAGGCCTCTAACTCATGAATATTTTACTCACATGAAGAGAAAAATTACTCTAATAGCAACACAGAGAAACTTTGCCAGTGAATACATTGTTTATTCTGTAACATTTTAGCAACGACCAATGACCTTGATAATATTTATCAAAAGCCAACAGTATTTATTCCTTTCCTTCAACACTAAGTCTGACAAATCTATCAGACCGAGTATTTCAGTCTTGCAGCCAGGAGGCATAACCAGACCTGTCACTTGCTGCTAACAGGGAACTGCTCTGCAATTATGGCCACTTTCACAGCCAGAATAATTCAAATCTTCCCTAAATTGTGGGTTGTCACACATTCAGAAGAAAAGAATGCAAGCTTTTCCTTCTGCAGAGGATGTAAATTCTAGCTAACAGGCCAAAGAATTAAGTTGGCAATTTCCATCTCCATCCAGAAACTTCTCTACATCTGTCTGCTCAACTTGTGCTGTTGATTTTAACTTTTTTTCAACACGAAACAAATTTTTAACAAAGTAGTGACAGTTTGTTGAAACATCTTCATGTTAAAGTCTACAGCTCTATTACGATGGATTTTCACAACAATGTGTCTTGACAGTATGAAACCACAACATTCTTTAAGTACAGACATCCAAATATGACACATTTTATGGAATAATGGAAGGGATATTATAAGCACTAGGGCATAGGAAAGACTTCTTCATAAAAACAAAGTACTTCTCTTAACAGATCGAAATTCTCTCTGCAAGTAAAAATTACGTGAAGATGATTGGCTGCTTCGCCACAAGTGCTGTGCCTGTTCCTTCCTAAGCATTCTATTCACTGCTCAGAACGACCCATTTTTGATACTTTTCCACAGTGAACTGAGGCATAAGTGTTCTTACTTCAGTAATAATGACAGTCATGCATCTAAATTAGAAGTAAAACACAAGATTTTATTACAGGCAAGTTCCCAACTTTTCCTGATAGAACTCTTGTTAGAAACAGCTACTGAGCAGTCTGCTCAAATGGGTAAAACATTAGGTACTCTTTGTACTATCCAACTGTGGTAACAAAGAATAAATAAATTGGACTAGATTTCTTACTGCATGACAGAAGATAAGGAGTTAAGAAGATCTGAAGTTATTAGATGAATTAGGGTTGAGACACAAGTTTGTCTCCAGTTGAATAATTTTGTTTTTATATGACCACTCATTTGCTGTTATAGTTTCTCATCTGGCCCTACACAGGAAGGTTGGACTAGATGACCTTCACTCTCATTCCTTCCAACCTAAACTGTTCTACTACTCTATCAATCCTATGAGTACCAGTAAGATCATATCTTTAAGAGATGCACATTCATGTCTGGTAGCCTCCACTCTCACCTCCGCCCCATGACTGACCTGAATTACTGTTCACCTCATGCTGGAAAACACCTTGAGGAACATGGGTGAGGTAAGGTGGGGTGGTGGAAGGAGGAGAAAGTCCATGAAGGAAAGAGAAGCTCTGCATCTGCAAAACTTATTTATCTGGGTTTGGTAAAACAGGAATGATCTCACAGCTTTTCTGATAAGACCCTAGCTAGCTTGTTTTCATTCTCTGAATTTAGAAATATGAAGAGGATTAGCTCCCATGCTTTCACGTGTGAAAAGAACAAATGATTTTATTCATGTCATAGGCTAGGGATTGCTGACTGCTAATCAGCCAAAACTGTTCTGATATGTTTGCAGAGCAACATCTGCATAATACTCAGTGGCTTTATTTTATAAAGGCCCTTTTGCTCTTCACTTCAGAATGTGAAATCAGTCAGGGGTTTGAGCTCAAGTCAGCAATTATCAGAGGCAACAAAGGGCAAATACTAACCCTGGGTTTGGTTTGGCAACAACAGGCAGAAAAGTGATTCACAGCTTTCAGTTTGTCGAGCAACTGGCAGTAGCCAGGACTAAGATGATTTTATTCATGACACTAAACAGCTTTATATTTTCAAAAGTTTCCCTTTGCATCATTGGGGCAGTTGAGAATTGGTTTACCATATAATCACCAAATCATTTAGGTTAGAAAAGCCCTCTAAGATCACTGAGTTCAACCGTTAACCCAGCATTGTCCAGTCCATCACTAAACTACATCCTTCAGTGCCACAACCACACATCTTTGAAATCCCTCCAGGGATGGTGACTCCACCACTTCCCTGGGCAGCCTGTGCCAGTCTTTGATAACCCTTCTGGTGAAAAGACTTTTACTAATATCCAATGTAAACCTCCCCTGGTGAAACTTGAGGCCATTTCCTCTTGTCTTATCCAAAACATTCCATTGACCAAAATTCCATATTCTACACGTATAACCCTTCATCCATCTTTCCCTACTCCTCCTGGTTTTAGGAAGCTTTTAGGTCACGCTTCCTTCTTTTCTCCAGATTTTTTTTTTTTTTTAAAGTATACACTTGCATCACTGTTGACCCAAGCCAAACACCTCTCTCAACTGTCAGACTATGCAGAGCATATAAAACATTACTTTTATTCCTTTCTCCTCTCTCCACAGTCTTCATGGCCAAAGAGAGTAGCGATGATACCCATCTACACACAGATGCCAACTGCATATTGCCACAGCCTCCTGATTTTCTTCTAGTTCGAAGTACCTATTTTCCCTTATCTTGCAGAAAAGCTATTTTTATGTTCAGTAGTAATATCTCGTTAAAAGACAACTGATGCAAACCAAAAAGCCTTCTCAGTTTGTCTAAAAAAAATGAAAAAATGAGTGGAGCAAAAATGAGGATTCTCATCCTGCACACACTCCACACCTGTGCAGGCTGCCCCCTCCTCACAACACTCCACAGTCACCTGCTGAGCAGAGACAACAGGACATCAGAGCTGAGAAGCAGCAGCCCAGGACAGCCACCGTGTCTCTCCTCAGTATCCAAGAAGAGCTACAAAGCCAGTAAGTCCCTTTACACTTTCTGAGCAGACATAATTCCATGGACCTACCAACAGCTTATTTAGAGTAACTCCAGATCACTTTTAAGTTTTGCAATTTTCTACTCTTTTTTTTTTTTGAGATATATCACATTTGGAGTCTTCTCATTTGGAATGCTGGCCATTCTTCCCGGTGGGAAAATGTAGGTCTGTACTGGGAAGGGAGAGGCCAAGAGAGCATGACAAGAACAAGCACATTTATGTATGGTATATGGTATCTTTTATAAGGCAACTGGTATCTTTTATAATATTCTGTCCTGCCGTACTCTGTGAAGGTGGTAAGAGGAAACAGCATTTATTACTTATTTCAGGACTTTCCCTAAAACCCATGTGAGGGACATAGAAGAGGTTACATTCAGTCTCAAAAAATACTAAGATTTCTAGAGAAGCAGAGCTTTTTCTTCTCTATATTTCCTGAACTGCTCCCTTTAGGAGGGCTACTCAAACTGCCAACAAGACATGTTTCTCCCCAACCCCCTCACAAATATTATTCATTGCAGAACTCGAGGTAAGAGTGGAAGAAAGTTGAGTCCAAAGTCCTCTTTCTGCACTCTCCCTTACTGGCAATATCTGTGCTCTGCCTGAAGCGCTTCACCTGCCTGAAAGCAGAGGGAAAGGTGGGAGGGAGCACGTGAACTTCACTGAGTGGTGAGTCAGTTGATACAAACAGTGAATGATTCAAGCACTAACACATATCTGATATTCAGGTTTCTGACTTTGCTCCCCTTCTACAGAAGAGGTACCCCACTTGTGTTTTGGAGCCCATCCTTTCAGCTGCACCTATCTGCATTCTCCTGGACAAGGAAGCCCCACAAAGCCTGAACTGGGTGGGAATGCTGAGCTCTGTTCAATAAAGCACAGACCAGATGAAACAACAGGTAAGAGTAGTAGTGAGGAGGACATACACCGCACAAACACATTACTTTCGTGTTTCTCCTTGTTTACATGCACTCCATAAAGATGGCAACGTGGAAAAGTTAGGAAGAAGCAGCTCACTAAAATCAGTTGTAGTTGTGCAGTATTTGACAATTACCAAAATCCAAACAATAATCCAAAATATTGAAATAACCTTGAAAGGTTCTTTCAAATGGCCTTCCACACTACATGAGCCAATAAATAAAATATATAAAGGGGACTGGAAAACTCAGGTGGAAAGCAGGAAATTTCCTATCTCCAGTAAGTGATAGATCTGTTTCTGCCTCAAGTCATTCAGTGACCAAAAGTATTTGTGGTAAAATAACTGTGAACCATATCAGAAAACTGTACAAAACATCCCCAACTTAGCAACACAGATTTGGTCAAATGCAAATATTTCTGAATCTTAGCACTGGCATCTCTTCTGATTCACTGTGTATCAAACCTGTGCCTATTGGTCTGAAATGACAGACCAGCTGGGACATTGCTCACCATGCCCAAGCCTGACAAACCAGAGGACTGACCTACCCCACCCCTCTGTCACGCTGGTTCTTACCTGCATCTGGGACCCAATGACAGTGTTATTGCAGGCCAGCTCTGTTTTGTTGATTGTGTCCAGCATAGCAGTTTTGCCCACATATTCTTTATTAGAGTTGAGGTGACGTTCCAGCAAGTTCTGCACATCAGCACTGTACTGGTTTGTGAAGGCTTCCTCGTACTGGTCTGTCCAGAGGCGTATCCGATTCTCCCACCCTTCAGCTGTGTTTTCATCCAAGGCATGCGCTTCAGAAGGGGAATTCTGCACCGAACAGTGAAGAGTGAATGGCCAGTACACAGCAGGAAAACCCACCCCCAGTGCTCCGAGCACATCAATGTGCTACAAAAAAAAGGCAAATCTGTTCCAAGCCATATAAGTGCTGGTGATGAGGACACATTTTTCAGCACCTGCACCCTCCAGAACACTATACAACAGTTCCACTTAGGAATTTGCAGAGAATTCTGTGCAGGACTAAGCCCTCTTGAGAGCTAGTACTTGGTACTGCTATATAAAATAAAATAAAATAAAATTAGGCTAGTACATAGCCAGGAAAAAAAAAATTGAGTCACTTTAGAAAAATAATTAAGTGGATTAAAAAAGCACAGGAACAGAACACACAAAGGCAAATAAATCTCACGTAGGCTTGTCCTACAGTCAACCCACTCATGTCCAACATAATGCTAGATGATGCTGACTGCATCTCAATCTTCACAGTGACTGATCTAGAAATAGTTCCGAACCTTCGAGCTACATGGTCAGTTTCAAGAAACTGAATGTAGAGGACAGGCTAATACCCAGAGGGTTAAAACTGCAAGTCCTAAGAAGAGTAAAGAAGAGAGGGCGAAATCAGGTAATCCGTTTACACTGTCTTCTAAGGGAGGGGAAAACAGAAGCTGGTAGAAAAAAATACTTAAGCTTCCTTCTTTACTTGACAATAGTTGAAGTAATTCAACAAATACTCCAGAGGTCAGTAACTCAACTGGTTTCATAAGGGACTGAGGCATATGTGACACCAAGATCTTAGTGACAAGGACAACTGAAGAGCAATTATTATTTGCATCGCACATATAAAAACATCAAGCGTTCTCATGCATTTTTACCCTCTCAAGGCACTTGCATACTATTGAGACGGTGCATACAGACACCACAGGACTGTCCTCTTTCCTCTGAGCCACTGCTCGAAGACACTGCCAGCTACAGGACTGGGGCCAGGTGGAACCGAGCAAACTTCAAGGCACCTCTTGTGTTTCTAGGAACACATTTAGCTCAAAGTGCAAATTACTTTTTTTTGTCCAATAACCCTCTTATTCGACAGCCACACCTGCCACTACTGCAGGAAGTCAGAGATAAAGATATTGTTCCATCCACCCCTTGTAGGAGAATGCGAGAGAAAAAAGGTGAGGGACTCCCAACATTAAACTTGTGAACTCCTTTGATGTCCAAGTTTGAAATATTGTTGATGCAATCGAACAGTAACTGCCCTCACAGAAGAGCAGCCACAACCAGTTCTACATCCCTTACATCAAACACCTCATTCCCAATGCCATGAATCAATCATCTCTCAGAACTGGGTGACATTATCTTACTGAAAGCTATCAGAAAGCAAAAGAAAGGTTCAAGGGGCAATTGCTGTGATATCCTTTTATAGATCTGCTTGCGGTGCATGGTAAGGCTTGAGTTTATTCTAGGGCTGGCCCCACAATCAGAAATTCCCCAAGCAAACCAAGAGATACAAAATATAGGGAAACCCTCCCCCAAACACCGTCACAGAGGGTTGTCAGTTTTACTCACCTTCATCCTCAGAGACTTCCGTGAGCCCTCTCGAAAGGCCTGTCCCCCAAAACAAGGAGAGAGAGAAAAAACACAGTATTGTACATTTCCTCAGAATTACCATCCCAGAACCACACTCAGTCTTACTCCAACAGAACAACACTAAATTTTACTCCAGCCCTTAATAAAAGACAGCAAGAACTGCAGGAAAACCTACACAAGAAGCAACAGACTTGAATGAAAAGACTCTGCAATGCAAATCCAGTGGAAACTGCTGAAAAGCTTCATGGCCAGGATTTCTGAAGTAAAAAAGCCCACGTCACACTTAGTAAAAAATGTCAAGATCAAACCCAAAACTGCCTGGACTAAACCCAAACTTGTTTGGATACAAGAAAGGTCCAGCAACAGAATCAAGCTGGTTCATAAAAAAAAAAAACAACATCAAAATCTCACATGGGCTCCTGCCCTCAGCCCTTTATTTAATCAGTGCCTACCAGAAGAACTTCAAGGGAAACCTAACCTGTGGAAAATCATAGTAAAGCTAGCAGATGATGGGAAAGAACCAGCTGCTCACACACTTGCATTCCAATATAAGCAACTCAGAATTGTATCAGTCCCCAAACCCTCACAAACAAGACAGTAAAGTCATCCCTCAACAAATGTTCATCACTACCTACATAGTTTTCCACACAGGCACTATCTCTGTCCCCAGAGAACAGTGCCAAGAAGCTTTGCAGCCCAAATTCCTCAACAAAGCCTGCTAAGAAATACCATGCTCCCTTCATTTTTCATTCCATTCACAAACTGACCCTTTGCCACAAACAGACTCCAAAAGCTATTTTCCCAAATCCTAATACAGAAGGGAAAATATATAATTGAGTCCAAGCTCTGAACATGAATGGACAGCATTAGGAAATAAGGGTGGAGTTCCAGTAAGGTAATTTTTAAACCAACAGCCACGTACTCTAGCAGGTCACAAATACAAGGCGTCACATTATTGCACCAGAAAGAGCAACTCCTGACAGGACAAAAGTTTCTTGTCTACTGCCAGCTTGCCAGCCTGCTCCTAACAACACTCCACACAGCATTTGGTAGGAGCTGCAGCAACCCTGTCTCACTCCACCTACCTTGATCTTTTTGGCCTTCGGAGCAGTGCGAGCTTTTTCTGTACTCCTCTTCCTCTTCTTGGGTTTGGTCCTGCGGACGCGGTTGACGGTCAGCGTGATGCTTGTGGGAGTGTGCTGAGTGGCCGTGTACAGCACCGTGGAGGGAGAGAGTTCTTCATCCCAGCTCTCGGTAGCACTGCTGTCCCCGCCTAGAGACAGAAGTGCTTCGTTAGCAGCGGCTTCTCATCCCCGAGAGCGCAGCTGACCCTCACACCCGTTTCCATCAAGACGACTGGTTGACCCTGCATAACTCTTCCCTGAGAGAACTGTACCACCTCAGTTTTCCCACCCAAACTGGGAGCAGGTCTCCCAAACTTCTGATATGTCACAGAATGACACCAATAAAAATTTTCCTTTTCTGTTCACAAGATAATCTGATTTTCCCAAGTGCTAACTGAGGTGAAGGGTAAGGAGACGAGAAAATCCCAGCGATCGGGAGGCAAAGAACATTACTGGGCAGTGATCACAGTTAGATGATTACAGCATCCAAAAGACAAAGGTCTCACAGAAAAAAAACCAAAAGTCACCATTATCAGAATTACACCCTCCAACTCACCCGACACGTTGTCCTGCTTCCGGCGGCGGAGTCTGATCACCTTCCCCCTGCTCATTCCTCTGCCAAAGGAGAATGTACAATTGAAGCTGGTTTGTAGGAGTAAAGTCACTTGAAATTCAACAGGATGTCACAAGATGCGTGCCCTCAGTGGGGCCCAGGATGATAAGAACATCGATTTAACATCCTCATCTCCACTCCTGGTGCCACCAACACTTGTCAGGCTGACAACGCAAAGGAGCAGGGTCAATAGCGGGTAAAGCACTGGAAAGAACTCTCCAGTTAGCAAAAGGAAGTCTGTCCCACAGCCCAAAGGTGACACGGTTAGGTATGAGAAGTCAACACAAGGAGCAGCCCAGACCTGCACTGCACCAAAACTTACCTGCACTTTTCACACTTGAGGAGGAAACCATCTTGGGAGACACTGCAGTGGCACCAAGTGGGAATTGATTCTCCTTCTGAGGAGCTCTCACTGTCCCCGGAGTTCTCCTCATCAGGCGAGTGCAGGCCATTCAGTTCTGCACGAGGTATAATGGTCTGGACAGGAGGAGAGGCTGGCGGCGTTGGAGGAGGAGGGGCTCCGTAATTATGATCCTGAAAATGAGTATTTGCAGTACTACTTTTAACGTGAAGATATGATGCCTAGAAGCTGAAGTCCCAAATCCACAGTTCCCAGGTTAATATTTAACTGGTGTAAATCAGTAGCCTGAATTCCTCAATCTACCAAGAAGGCAAAGCAATAGCTCTGAAAGATGTGAATGGTTTCCTTCAGCACCAATGAATTAAACTCAAAACCTATGAAAACAACCAGGCTATTTCGACATTAACTGCTGTACTGCCAATAACCAGAGATTACATCAGTGTTTAAACAGTGCAACCAGTTGCCTTGAGATGTTATAGCGTTTCCGCCTGCTGAGATATTCCAAACCCAACTGGACATGGTCCTGGGCAACCTGCTTGAGCAGAGACGTTGGATTACGTGATGTCAAGAGGCCCCCTCCAACCTCAATGGTTCTGTGACATCCTGTTCTTCTCATAGCTTCAGGCTATACTCCCACTCTTCCTGACTGTTCATTGACTCTCATTGTTATAAGTTACCCCTATGAAAATCTGCGCAGTTGAAACAAGTATAAATAGTGCATAATAAACCAAATGGGGCATAAAATTACCATCAGGAAAATGTTATATATTCATATATAGTCACACTTCATTCATATACTTCATTCAGTTAAAAATCTATCACCTAGAACGCTAATAAACCTTGCAGGACTTCACAAACAATAAACACACAAACGAAAAATGTATGGCAGAACTCAGCTGTAACTCAGTGTTCCCTAATAAATAAGCCAAAACTCCTAAGGCTTAACAGGCAAAGAACTATGGAACAAGGAAAAAGAGTAAAAGCAGACAGTAAAGAGCTGATTCACTGCAGAGAGAGTACTCACTGCGTAAGGCAGCCCGCGATAGCCGTGTTTCTGGGTGGCCCCATAGCCGTGGCTGGAGTACACATTCTTCTCACTGACAGCTGGACTAGCTTCCACAGACTCTGGGCTGCAGAAAGGGCCAGAAGTAAAACCCATCAATACAATATCATTTTTTTTAGTGACAGTATTTCACTGCTCTATTGAACACATGAGCTCAAAATGAAGAAACTTCATGAAATCGAGGTGTTATTACACCCTTCACCAAGCATCATGTGTGCAAAAGTTGTACAGGATGAACCTGCTTTCAGAGGGGAGGAACTGAGTAAGGGCCACCCTAGATAACTCATTAAACTGGGTCTCAATCTGGGGAGTTAAAAAGATAATTAGCATGTAAGAAGCTCAGTTTCCTTATGGTTGAGGAAATTGGGTCTAGTTCAACATTCACATCTGAACTCAGCCAGCCTAATCTCAGAGCCACTGAACAGTACTGCCATTTTATCTCTGAAACAGCTTATTTCAACTGCAGCTAAGCAGCTTTCCTGCACCTGCGCTTGTTTCTCTCTCCCTCGGATACCAATTGTTAGCCGAGTCCAATGTCCTGTGATAAAGCTGGCATGAAACCTGCATCTATCCTGACAGCAACTACCAGGAGTTGGAGACTCCTGTTACAAAGAGGCAACAAATCAACGCCCTGGATAGACAGTGGCCACAGACAGATCGAATTCACCCTGTGCTTTCCATACAGCAACCTGCAATGAGCAGAACAGGAAATCTGCTGCTGAGGTACAATGCACTCTTCCACCACAGGGTGGTGAAAAAAAACAGCTAAAAATGAAAGGTATATCCTTAGCAGAAAGCTGCAGAAACCCTACTCAGAGAAGGGACAGCTGCAATTCAATGCAGGGGATATTAGATAATGAGGCTACAGACAGAACACCTGCAAGAAAGCACGTTGTTACAAGCAGAAGATCCAAATCAGATAACCTCTGCACAGATCAGAAGTAGGATCTGTATCAGAATACTGCAGAGTATTACTGAATCATATCTGCAGATGAAATCTTTGTCAAATTCATAGCACGGAGCTGAGCAAGCAGGAAAGAAAAATACAGAAAAGGAAAACTTTACCTTGGAACTCTGCTGCTATGATGAGATCTCGAAGGATTCTCAGTGGGTTCTACATGGTCAGCGTGGATCAGATGGCACTCAAACAATGGCCAGCGATCACGCGTGGGGCAGTGTTTAGGCACCACCCAAGAACACTAACCCCTGTGCCCTTTGGACTTCCTATTAGTTCTTGAAATCTCTGCTGCACTGAAGTTCGCCCCACCCTGCCAATGAACCTCATATATTCTCCAACGGTACCAACCTCTGAGCTTCTATTCTGGAGTAAGGTGGACCTGTCTTTGCAACATAAAGGAGCGGTAAGTCCTTGTACAAAGAACTGCAGAAATCAGAAGGCCTTACACCTATGCAAACAACACTTCTGTAGCTCAGGATTTAGGAGCATGACATGATAAATTCAGTTGTTTCTCAGTGTGGCTACAGCCAGCTAAATCGTGAAAAGCAGGAGATATAGGTGGTGATTCCTCTCAGAGGATATACTTCTTAATAAAAGGCACCTTGTAGAGCTTGCCACATAATCCAGCCTTGCTGGATCTTTGCGACAGTCCTTTAGGACTTCCAGATTGGTAGTGTTAAATCCATTTAGGTTTAATCGTATTTTCAGAAACAATATTAGAAGGAAAAGAGCCTAAACAGCCTAAGGAGCAGATAAGTCCTCTGTCCAAGTCACCCACATTCCTAACCACAGTCAGCCTGGAATACCAGCAATGCTGCTGCAAGCATTAGCAATAAAACTTCAGGATTGTTGGTGCAACGGTGTCCAGGGGCAACAACGCTGGGGCCCCAACGCTTCCTCAGCAGCAGCGCCAAGGAGCTTCCACAACTTCCACTATGCAGTCCGACTAACACAGCAAAACTACTCTGCAGCCTCCATATGACCCTCAGATGAACACCAACACCCTTCACCATTTTCACCTCCTCTCTGTATCAGAGGCCAGGGAAGACATTAAAGCTCAGCCTGTAAGGAGGGTCAGCCAGTTTTCCTTTTACCTTCCCGTTGCCTTTGTGATGCACATCTTGGAAATCAATCCCTTGTAAGAGACAAGAAACTCAGGTACCCCAGACTTTACTCATCAAACTAGTAGAGTTTCAAAGGCAAAGTGAAGGATAGCCTTAACTTTGAACAGACCCATAAAGGACACTTCAGCAGTAACAGTGCATCGATGCAAAGCCTGGAGAATAAAGTCCTGGCATTTCCAAGTTTTAGAAAACAGAGAAACCAATTCAGAAATCTTCAAAAGCCTATTTTCAAAGCACTCCAGCTTAGCCTCAAATTGGACCTCCAAATTTCTTACACGGGAAAAAGAAAACGCTTTGCAGAAGGTTTACAGTCAGTCTGATACTTAAATGCTACAAGGGACATGTGCAGATATATCTGGCTCTTCTCTCTACCATGCTCAGCTTTGAAAGCAAAGTACATGACCAAACTATTTAGCACTCTTCCTCCTGTCATAAACAGTTTAAAATTCCTGCATGTTGAGTCTTCAAAGTGCTGCTGTGGGAGAAGCAGGGTGACAAGCAATACTGAATGTCAGATCTTGAAAAGTGAAGGATCATGTACCCACTGCAGATGAGTGACTTACCAGATTCTGATTCTGTGTTTAAAAACATATAAAAATGTGGGCTTTAGGATGGAATGAAGCCTCACGAAGAAGAATACCTAGAATGGGGCCAATGCCAAGACAGACAAAAAAGGGCATTAGCAGTCTTGCAAAGAGCGTGACTGTGTAGTCAAACTCTGCACAGACAAATCAGGGCAAGATGGAAGGGAAAACCAGTGATTTGTACTTTATCCCACTGCTCTCACTGCACAGAATTAATAGTCTGGAGCAATTTCTGTTCTACAGTAATTAACCTGACACGCAGGTATTTGCACAGTAGGTAGCTTTAATAATACATGGGAGAAGTCTATCTCCAAAATGCCATCTGTAAATTTTTGTAAAGAGATACTACAGCCCGTATTTCAAAGAAGGATACAGGCAAGCAGGAGGTAGAAGAAAAACACAGGAATAACTTGAGCCCTCCCTCTCACCCCCGACAAAAACACAGTACTCATACAAGCTGACATCATTCTAACACGGGTTTTAAGAAGAGATCACAATGCAGTATTTCTTGAATTTGAAATGTTCTTGACTCTGCAGAAGCAGAGTCTTTTAAAAGAAATGGTAAGTCTCCTCCAACAGGCCTCAGAGATATGGCTGCAGTGAGAGCCCTGCACAGCGTACTGTGGTGGAGACCCTGAGGGATGCTCACTGAGTGTGCTTCTTGGAACGTGCTCAGGGGCAGAAACAAAATGAAGGTGTCTGCGCAGGCTGATGCTGTCTCACATCTCTGGTCAAGCTCCAAAGATGTCTGGAAATCAGTCATATAAGACTGGTACCAAGTCTGACCTAGTAGGTTCTACCGAGAGGGAAGTTCAGCACGCTGATCCCTCACATTGCAGCTTTTGGAAAAGGAGCTGGCTCGTACCTTGCCAACATCAAGCATGGGTACAGCAAACACACGATTGCCTGCACCTGAGTACAGACTTACTAGTCAAGCTGATATAAAACCCATGGTTGAGTGCCTCATACTGTTGGATTTCTCCTTTTCCCCATCTCCTCTGTCAAATTTACCAATCTCCATAACACTGCATTTGTTACCACCCAAAGTCTGCCTCTGCATTCTTCTCTCATACAGCCAGCGGACCAGCAGCCCCTTTCTCCCAGGTGCAGAAAGCACCAGCACCGATCCTACAGCCCCACTCCAGGTCAGCCCTCTGGCACCCTCCCCTCCTCCTTTCTCCTCCTCTCCGTGGGGTAACACTCACTCCGATCCTGCAGCCATGTCGGAGTAGGACGTATCTGGTGTGGTGACTCCCAGAGGGATTGCAATGCTCATGACGCCCGTCGGGGATCACGGAGTCCAGAGGGCAGCGACTGGCCGCTCCGAGGGCGGAGAGGAGCCGCAGAGCCTCGGCCAACACGTCACGGACATGGGGAAACCTACCAGGGTAGAAACAAAGCATTGCATCGCTGTTACAGGATGAGGTGCCCCTGTGTACCCCTAAAGAAGGCTTTCACAGCAAAAGAAAAGCAGAAATATATTTTCATCAGTGACGTGACACACCAGTTTTACCTCATTTTCATACGTGGGGCGAGGGAAGAGGTAGATGGTAGTAGTTTGGTGGGGTTTTTCGGGAGTTTTTTTTACAGTGTTGGACTGACATGCAATGAGCTGCTCTGCCCTAAAGCTGATAATGATAGCTCCCCCCTCCCCCAAGTAAACTTAGGACTAATTATCAGATAAGCAATCTATTAGCTCCTTCTGCATATAAGCAGCAGCTGTCACCTATCATCCACAGCTCTCCATCAGCATTTCCTAACTCCATCCCTAACCAAGCTGCAGGCAAAGCCCCGTCTGGGAGGACAAGGAGACAGCGCAGGGGTGGGCTGAGCCGACACGTCTCAATGGAGGTCAGTTTGCAAGTGCATTCACTGGGCCCACGGCACGGGTGAGCGTGACCTGCGGAGTGGCTGCTCCCACAGCCCCGACGCTCCCCTCGCCCAGCGAGACCCTTATCCGGGGCTCTGTCTCGGTGCAGGCAGCCCTGACACCGCGGGGCCCGACCTTGCTAAGCCCGGGCTGACACCTCCCCGCGGCAGAGCCACGTCAGACGTCTGGGCGGCCGCGCATGGGCCGCTCCGGCCGGGAACGCGGCGGGACCATTGGCTGGGAGCGGGAGCGAGTCACGGCGGGGCCCCGGGGGAGCCCGGGCTGCGCCGTCCCCGCCGAGCGCGGCGCTCGGCTGCGGCACCGACCGGGACCGCCGCTGAACGCCAACCTCCAAGGGTCGGATGGCGGCCGGAGGTGAAACGGGATCAGCTCCTCGTTATGTAAATAACCTCAATAGCACACATGAGCATAAAGGAGCTATTATTCTACACGGTTCGAAAGAAAACCCCCCACGATACAGAGAAAGGCTGCATTTCCACGGGCGGCAAAGGTGGCTCCAAACCCAAAGAGAAACGGTGACGACTTAACCGCCCTCTCTGCACGTTAAACTTTAAGGGCAGCTTGGAATACTTTCCGCAGCCTTTCCCGGCTCCTGCCGTCACATGCTCCCCGGCATCTCGGGGGCTCTGCCAGCAAACCCTCCTGGGCTACAGAGAGGCCGCCAGCCAAGTTTTCCTGTGGGCAGCGAATTTCTCACAGGGAACTGCCTTTGGACACCACAGTCCAGCCATTGTTTAACACACAAAACCTCCCAGAAACACCAAAACACATACTCACTATAAGGGCAAATGAAGGAAGAGCGAGAGTCAGAAAGTTTAAATGCCACATGCTATATTGCCTTTTCCTGTCTTAAAAGACAGGCCACTTCTCCTGGCACAAGAAGATACTTTCCTTCGTCAGTATACATCCCTATGAGAAATCTTCCTGACAGTATGACAGGCATACAGCAAATTACAGAAGTAGAACTTAAAGATTTCTAAGTGGTCTGTGGCAATTCCCTGTTATGCCCCAAAGCAATGGTCTCACAGGGAGGTGGGAGATGAAAAAGAGGCGGGACTAAGCTCACAGGCAGTTCCAACCCAAGACAGCCCAGTGTCCTTCAGTGTGTTTTCTGGAAAAAATATTAAAAGAAAAATAAAAGGACCCTTCAGAAGTGTCTTATTTACCCTTTCTCAGGCTTGTGACAGAGTTGTGATTTCTACACTGACATGAAATGAGACAAACTGCTGCTAAAATACAGCTAAAAGCTACAGACATCAATCCCTGCTTCAATCTAGGGTCACATAAAACTCTGGCACAAGGTTAAAAGAAATAGGACAAGTTTCTCAATGTCTGAAGCACCCTTCCCTTTAAGGGATATAGAAAGCTCTCTCGCCTCCCCAGTAATATTTTTAAATACTTGTTTAGATGTTTTTTCCCATATCGATCTTTTGCCTTTGCCATGACCATATCCAGCTGGCAGCAGCCCGACATTTCATCAGGACAAATTCCAGCCTCCTGCCCGCTCGTGACTCAGCAGAACTGGAGGATTTCAGATGCAGCTTCTGAATATCTGGTCAGTCCTGGAGTAACTGGGACAAGATTTCAGGCGCTTCTCATAGGAAACCCTCTTTCCATCAACAGTGTGCAAAGGCTGTTGCACTGAAATGGTCTGATAACTCCCATTTTTGGGAAGGACATTACTGGAGAAATATGAAATACCAAAATGAAAGGTTAGACAAGGCAAATTCCAGTTCAGTCACATTTGTGTTGACCCAGCAATACTTACTCAACCATCACCCCTGCTCAGATTTTACTGTTTGTTGCTGCTATTGTATGTGTACTTTCAACTCTGACAATGTGACATTCAAAACGAATTGCTGAGACCAACCTCAAATGCTGTCCAAGACCACATCACCTTCAGGCTACATTACAGTCTGGTCTTCATGAAACTTGGCCTGGTAACACCCAATACCATAAAATGCTGGGGTTGAGATTAAAATGTTCACCCATCAAACTGGCTAATTTTCTGTATATACAATCCCCAAGGACCTTCCTACCTCTCCTCACAAAAATACAGCCATGCAGGAAAAAATATCACACCCGCTTCTCTCTGGTGCCACTAGAATAAGTTTTACTAAAATTCAAAGTCTTTAATTTAAATCTGATGATCTTCAGACCACTGCACAAACCTGTCTCCCTTATGATACAATTCTTTTTGATATCAAACGGAAACAGGGCTTTTGATGGCCTAACAGGTAAATAATACTTGGTTGGTTTTGAATATGCAACATTTAAAGATACTTTTAAACTAAGTTTGAGCCATTTTAATTTTCAGAACACTGTTTAGGATGCAACAGCTGCAGCACTGCATTGGCTCACTTCCACTACCACTGCCATCCATGTACAAATAAAGCAGATGCAGAAAATTTACAGCTGGAAACTCTCTTCATTATTATAAAAGTCTGTACTAACAGGGACAATCAAGCACGGTGAGTCAGAGAGCTCACCAGAGCTTCCTCCTTCAAGATGTGGTTGTTCCTGTTTTCACCTGTGTCCCAGTCACCCAGTCACCTCTGGGCACCCATGGTGCCCAACACTTGGTGACAGACTCTACAAAGTATTTGTGAGCACCATGAAAAATTCACCCCCAGACAAAAACCCCTGGGCACAGCTCCACAGACTGCATGTGTTACCTAAATTCAGACTCCACCATTTGGTGCTGCTCAGGTGATGCTGTACAATCTCAGGGGGACAGAGCACACCCCCTGCACCCTCCCACGGTCACAGACTCAAGGACAAAGTGGTTACCAAACAGGGGGAGCACAGAGATTCGTCCTGTTCCTCTGCAGGGTCAGAGCACATCTGTGAGTCTGTCCACAGAAGGCCTGAGGTATTTTACCATCCTGCATCCAGTGTCTCATGCATGGCTGAGAATGGTAAGAATGTAATGCTGGTGCAAACACACCCTGGACAAACTGAGAAAAGCCTTTTCTGATTATACGCAACTTGAACATGTGAGCCAGGACAGGGAGAACAGCGAAATCCCCTGTGTGCACTGCTGGTGACCACTTCTCACAGCTCTCTTGTTTGCAGATATCAAAGGACAGAAAAGTGCTTCCTTTACCTCTCCCCACACCTCCAGTTATTGAAGTCCCAAAACTGGACACAAATTCAAGACTTTTGACAACTCAGGATTACTCGTGTCCAAACAATAACCACCATCATCTTCTCTATGCTCAGCAACGGACCTATAGGTCACCTATATAGGATAAGCTCCTTGTATAATGAGTTGCACATCTTTAAGCTCTCACACCATTACCAGTCATGTCGAACTCAAAGCATGTTTTTCTCCTGCATCTCATACTGCCACAGGCCAGTCCAAGCTGGTGGAAAGCTGGTAACAGCAGCTCTGCCTTGCAGCCTTCCTTGGCACCCAGCCTCACGTGGGATAGAGTCACTGAGTTCTGACCAGTTCATACTTACACTGTCATCTGCACCAGTAGCAAACCACTGGGTATGCAGAGCAGCGTAAAAAGTGTAGCATTTTAGATCTTCATTCATCTTTTCCATATGAAATTTCAGAATAACCAGAATCTATGGGACATCTAATGTAAACATAAGTGCTTCCATTACCATGCTAAAAAGTCCTCTCTCATCAGCCAGTGCCACTCAAATACAAGCACAGACCACCTGAGTCCAATCAAGCACTGCCTGTTCATTCCACCACACCCACAAACCTCATGTGAAGGGCAGATCCTCACAGAAGGGCAAACACCTTTAGGGCAAACAGAATCAAATCACGGTTTTTTTGTGCATAAACCAGCTAGCTCAAAAAAATGCATCAAATTCCCCGGATTACAGTCATGTTGTTCTATAAGGACACCTACACAGAAGCAGAAAAATCCTTAAATCATTTAGCTCCAACTTACTCTGAAACATACAGATTCCTGAAAGTACTTGAATTGTGCCTCAATCTACAATACAAATGTGTGGCTCTGTTCTGAAAACAAGCTGGGTTCACTAAGCAGCAAGAAAACAACTCCGCCAGTTTTAAGAAATGAAATATTGACATGAGTATTCACTATTATCATTAGATCCATTTATCATCTCCTAGTGGGCTGACAAAGGAAGACAGCAATCCATCCATCCATCTATCCCATGGGGTCTGGGAGAACTCAGTCCCAGTCTACAACAGAAAGGATCAAATTATTAGGCAACACAGATATTCATTACTAGCTATGCATGCCATGATAACCAAATTATTGACAAATACAGTGCAATGGTTGAAGATTTATCTGTCTTAGAGCTTTCTCAAGACTGTCCCCTGGTTTATACGTATGTAACCATATGCAAAAAGAAATGAATGTATGTGTACATTTGATTGAGAGTTCATTTTGCTCTCTGGGATCTAGAGAACCTTGACAAAGAACCAACATGCTCCTAGAAGAAGAATGACAACCTTTTAAAATTGTAAAATATCAAAAAGCAACAACGAAGCGAGACCTCATCCTGCTCACCACGCTGCACAAGATCTGGAGTCAAGGATCAGGGAAAGGCCAGACTGCTGCTCTTAGGACACGGGTGATTTCAAACACCTTTTGGTATCCACAGGCCTATGCATCAGTCAAGTTGATCCACACAAGATATGACACCATATTAACAATTCCCATGAAAGTACTCTATGGAAGCACTAGACACTACCTCAACACATGTCCATGAATACACTTACTTAGCTAAAATCAGCGTGATAAAGCTGTCCAGTGAAGGCTATGGAAGCCATGTTTAAAACTGAGGTACAAGCAAGTTAAACTGATTTTGATAAAATCTGGAAACAGCTGGAAACTAAGTAAATTTAATTTTAAAAAAAAAGTAAATGAGGTTTGAGCCATTTTAAGGCAATTTTCATCATGTCCATCCACAGGATTCTATCATTTTATCTGGTGAAGAAAACATCAATTTTAGTTAAACTCCTCTGTGAACTACACCCTAAGGGACTACAAATGATGACAGTGAGCAACTGAGAGAAATTAAACCATCAAGCAGAGAAATTACAAAATGCATAGTCAAGTACTCTCAGCAACTGACCCAAGACTGCAGAAATTACTTGGAAAAGCAAAAAGAATAACCTCAAAACTTTGCTGCTGCTTCAGCAGTCAAGACATTATGCAAAACCTCTTTGTTTTGCAGACCAAAAAAAAAGAAAATCTTGTGTTTTTCTTTCAGAACCAGTAAGGATTTCAGGTATTATTATAAGAAACAGAAGAGAAATCTAATAAGAGAGAAAGAAAAGGCAAATAAGACTTTGCCTCCGGAATTACCTTCTCCTGGACAATTCAACTGCATTCTCCACAGTCCAATACACTCCAGAGCTGGAGACGTCAGAAAAGGGTTTGTTCGAACTTTCTTAAGACATCCAGTTTGCATCACAGAACCTTACTGGAAAGTTTAATTTCTATTGATTTTAAATTGGTTGAAGAGTTCATACATAAGGATAATTCCATAAAAATGCCATATTAGAAAGAGGAAGCAAATTACAGAGTATCAGCGATCCCTGGCACACCAAATTATTCCAAGGTAAGTTTATGGAAAGGTGGCAGGCGCACACCAGGAAACTCTGCCTGCACCCCACACTGACGAGAAGGGACGTGGCAGCATTTGTGTGGTCTGCACCCACAGTCTAATGAGCAGGAAGGTGACAGAGATGATATTTTAAAGCAATGACAGCCTCAATGTAAAGGGAAAAGGACTATCCCAACCAAGAACTTCATATGAAAGTCCTCACAACCCTATGGGTCATAAGCAGAGGAAATCTTCAAGAAAACCTCACAATACTTTGAAACTCTCCTTAACAAAAAGTTAACCATCAAAATAAAATAGATTCAAAAAGAATCCTTTCTATGCTTTAAAAACATTATTTTACACAGCCTCTATTTCACAGCATTACAAGTTGCTGGTGAAGGTGACAAATCCTTCAAAGTAAGAAGCACTTAAAATAATATTTTCAAAAACTAAATGAAGGCAATTCCCTGAAAACACTTCTGTTCGCAAATACCATTTTTCCTATTTCCTGAAAGATACATAGCAATACAAGAGGAAAAAAAAGATTATAATGAAGTGCCACCGAACTGAAGATATAAAAATTACTAAAATAAATGAAACAGGAAAAACATCCCTCTTTCAGTTCCACAAACTTTTGATTTTTCGACAGTCATGGGGCAAAACTATTCTGCAGTGATGGGAACATCCTAATTGCTATGCTGGTCCTATACTGTGAGGTTGTTGCTCTTTTTTCCCATGAGAGGTGAATGAGAACAGTCAAATGTCTGTATGTCACAAAAATAAGAAAATGCAAACAAAAAGGTTCAGAACAGATACTCTGAGATTAAGAGCTTGACAACTAACCTCCAGTGAATCCAGCTGTGGCAGCTGATGTTACTGCTGTGACTGTCTCCTCTAAGCCTTTGCCAAAACAGGTGGCAGGAAGGAAATGCTGCCATGTCTCATCAACTGCAGTTGATGCCAAGAAGACTGGACTAAAAGCAGAAACAGGTAAAATACATATTTCCTTTCAGACACTATTCTAGAGGCAGTACACTTCTGCAATAGGGCAGAAAATGAGGAACAGCAATACTGAAATCACCAGTGCTCAGTCCACCACACCTTGGCCATATATATCCTATGTTTTCAGACTCAATTTAAGAGTCCTGCCTACACTAGAAAATGGCTATGGATAAAATAAGACTCAAGATTAATTTAAATAATGTAAATAACATTGGTTTAATCTTAGCAGACCGAAGTGCTTCCTTGTTCTAAATTTTGTTGCTTGTGGATGTAATAGTATTCACATGAATGGTTTTACCTGTGTAACTACTAAATTCTCCTAAGTAGACATACCCTAAATTAAAAATGTTGTCAGACAACCCCCCTCAAAAGGAAAAAAACCTTTAGACCTTGAAATTGTGTTTTGAAGGTATTTCAGAGAAAAGCCTATACCACATGCAAGGTCAGAGGGAAACATGGCAATAAAGGGCAGCAACTAGGATCAAATCCAAAGCCAGACAATTACAGTTCCCATGAGAATCCAGACAGTCCAGAGTCACGGGAAGTCGCTGAATATAGAAGGGGAATCAGCAGAATTTACTGGCACAGAGCAGCGTCCCAAACTTACAACCAGTGGAAGGCTAACCACTAACAAGTTGCCAGGAGTAGGACTGCAACCTCCAGTCCTAGTATTGGAAAAAAGATTTCTCCGTAATCCCAACTAAACACTCTCTGCCTCGCAGGTCTCGCTGTACCTCCTTTATACATCTATTTAAGGCCCCCACGTGACAAAGGCTGCCTGCCTGGCCACTCCCTGCCGGGGCAAACAACCCAGCTCCAGAGGAGACTCCAGCAGGCGCTTCCAAGGCAGACGTTGCATCAGCCAGGTGTGCAGGAAGCGGCGGAGATAAAGCAGCTGTGAACGAAGGGGCTCTCTGACGGAGGCCGCTTCAGGAATCCCATGGAAAGGACGACAGGAAGGAGAGAGACGCTCCGCACACAGAACAAGCTTCATCGGCTTCAGAAAGCCTTTGTGCTGGGGCTCCGGACCTGGCCTTTCTCCCAGAGATGATGCAACACTGAAGAACAAGGTCTGTGCCAGAGAAAACTATTCACAGGCTATGCAGATGGCAACGCAGCCAAAGGCTCTCGGATCAAAACATGCCAGAGTCCCCCCAGCCCAGCAAGCCCCCTCCAGGCCTTCCTTCGTGCCCCACAGGACCCTCCATTTCACACTGGCACCTCAGTCCTAGCACGACTCTGGCTTAAGGCAGAACGAGGGACCTTACAAAAGGGAGAAAGAAGTAAAAAGGGGTTTTAAAGTTCTGCAAAAAAATCACAGCTTGTCCTCTGATCTGTTGGGAGGGAAGAGATGGGGGAGAGACTGAGCTCAAAGCCTCCAGTCTCCCACACAGGGATCCTCCCGTCACCGTGGCTTGCCAGCGCACGCCTGAGCTCCCCAAACACGTAGGGCAGCCTCGGCCCTGATCTCACACACCAGGAAACCATGCAGGGACTGCCCGGGCAGCCATGGCAACATCACACAGTGTGGCAATTATGGAGCCACAGCTCCCACGCGAAGGTTCAGCCTTGCTTTCCATTACAGGGCTCGTTTTGACCCTTCCCCCCCTGCCCAAACCATCACCGAGTGCCCTCCCGGCTCCAGCCTGGCCTCTGTGGTTTGTGACTGGCAAGTTTTGCAGCCTTGCACCTGGGTTCGAGATCATGCAAATACATTTTTCTCCGTGTTGTAAGGAAGTTATTCCAGGCTTATGTAATGCTCTTGCGCCGCGTTCCAACAAACACCGGTTTGTCCGATGTGCCTCGAGTGGGAAACCGGGCTACAAAAACACCTGCAACCTGCGCCGCACACAGCAGGAGTCGGATCCATTACTACTTCAGCTACAGAATCACTATTAAGCATTAAAATTCAGTGAACTTTACAGGATTTCAGCAATCTTCCAGCACTGTGACAAGTTTCAAGCTCAGCCCGCTGCACTGCTCCACCACAGCCCTTCTGTAGGAAACATCTTGGAAACATTATCAAGTGTTGCATTTGCCCAGGCACCAGTACCCAGTGGCACACTTGGTTATCTAAGATGGTTCTGGGACCTGTAAAAAGCTCACACATTTCCTGCAGATGTGCTTTTTCCAGCATAAAACCTGTTAGACTGAGTCAGTAGGACAGTGGTGGAGAGCAATCATGAAGGCCCAATCATATCAGCCAAAAAGCCTTGGTTCTCTTTCCGGGCATTCCAACTGCTTGATGATGCTGAATTATGTCCAAGAAATGTTCTTTACCTTGTTTCACTGTTCTGGCTTACTTGCATCTCCCATTATATTGTATTTTGGCACTGGTAGGATATGCACTGATCCCAAAATGCAAATATTACTACGGCACCAGGGCATGTCCCAGCCCTGCATGTTGGATACTCCGTGTATGGTAGATGTTCACCCACTGCTCAGGTTTACAAAATAAGCCACCAGCTAACAATATATTGGCCCACCACACTTTAAGGAATATAAATTTTGGTAAGATCTTTGGATACATTTTTCATAAAACAAGACAATCAAAGACTTGCTCTTACAACCACAGAGAAGAAAGTGTAATGCTTATTCAGAAAGCTCCCAAATACCTAATTCCTAACTGCTGGCAGGAAATGCAAAGCTCAGTTGGACAGACAGCGCAGAGAGCCACGGTCACTTTTTTGAATAGCCCATTTTTTTATCAACAAGATTAAAAGCAGATAATCCAGTTGAACACATTTTCAGAGTAAATGCAGATGAGCAGAAATTAGCAGTCAAAAATCTGCAACCAGTGACTGAATAAAGACAGAAGTCACTTAAACCTGATTTCTTTCTGATGACTTGAAGATAAATTAGTAATTTCTTCCTTTGAGAAGAGCTTCTCTGAGTGCACAGCACACCACCAACCACCTTAACTGCTTGTGGGTGGTAACACAGGAGTACTGACATCAAACAGTTGGCCGAGGGTGCTCACGTAGAGCTCACAGGAAAGTGATGCTGAGTGAGTGGTTCTGTAACACATCTGTGTAATGCTATCTGCTACCTCCATCACTGGCTTTTTTGAATGTTGAATTATGAGCAGAGGAATACATTCAGGACATTTTTCGTGATTATCATAAATGCAACTAAGCATATGCATGTACAACCACATTATGAAACTTAAGAGGTTGAAATGCAAGAGTTGCTGAGCAGACTCACAGCCCTTCTCCTGCAGGTCATCTCCATCAGCCTCTCAGTGCTGCAGAGAGGGGGACAATGACACAGCCAAGAGAGAAGGCAAGGAAGGGGGAGATTTCTTTACTGCTAAACTAAGTCTTCACAACCTCTTTTGAGTGCAGCACTTCCTGTGAGTCGCTCCTGCAGGTTAGGGCAGACAGGGCTGTCTGGACAAGGTGAGTAGCAGGGGTTGCTGCACTCGATCTTGAAGCTGGAGGCCTTTGCTTTGCTGCGTAGTGCCCCAACACGTTTCTGCAGTTTTGCTATCCCTTTAGCCCTGAGCAAGGAAACTCACAGCTGCCAGACAACTATTTTCCCACCTCAGAACCAGCACAATTTATGTGACAAATTGATAAGATTCAACGTTCAAAAAGCTACAGAGTTTTGAGCTGCCTCTTCTTCCACAGGACACAGAAGCATTTCCTTACTTCATGGCTGCAGAGATGACAGCAGTGGGGCTCCTCCCTGGCCGGACCTGGAGGAGGAGGAGAGAGGCAGGAATGCAGCCTCGCAGGAGAGGAGAGCAGTCCGGGTAGCTCCACGTCCTCCTCTGCACAGGCAAGGACGAGCATTCACACAGGCAGGACCGGCTGGGAGAGCTCCACCTGCACGAAGCAGCAGATTTTGAGAGCTACCAGAAGGAAATTTAAGAGCTCTGCATGTCTGCAAAGGCATCTGGAATAAAGTAATCTATGGAAATACAGAAACTTGGCAGCCACCAAGGGAGTGGTGGAACGGACAAATGCAAATAAAAAGTAGAAGCACGATCTGGAGCCATTACCAAACTGAGTCACTCAGTTCCCCAGGTGAATCTACGAAGTGAAGGACGAGTAAAATTGCTGAAGTACTCTCATCTGGATGGCATGAAAACCAGCAAAAAACCCACCATTAGAACAGTACTTCTGACAATTATTTAGTATTGCTTCAAACGTGAATAAACTTTCTGACTAAATCCAGTTAACTTGAGAGGTAGAGAATATCCTACATTCACTTAAGAATGAACCCTACGAGGAGAGCTTGTGCTTACTCTGCCTCTCAGAGGAATCGTAATCATATTGCCATTGTGCCATTTCTTTCATACTGTTTCTAAAAAAGGATGAAAAAGATTTACAGACTTCTGCTGTGGTCATCTGGAATTCAGGAACGCTCATCTGAATACAGTGAGTGTACACAGTTACATCAGGGCTTCTCTGTAGGGGCTTTCAGAAAGCCTTAACCATATCTTAAAACATCTGAAGCAACGCAGTATGGGAAAGAACTGAGTTCCAATGATGCAAGCCACAAAGCATTAAATTTCAGAGTTCCCTTCACATCTTATGTGTGTTATGCAAGGCAGTCTTTTAGCACCAGCTTAACTATTTCTCCTCTAAATTCATCTTAATTTCACGATCTTGGCTGTGACTGCTGTTTCATGTATCTGAACTTGCACCAATTGATCATGGCTGGAAACCTTTAAATAAACTCCAGTGTCAGGAAAGGTGTATTATCATCATTTAAAAAAGTCACAATATATTTTCTCCAGAAAGAAGCAAGTTGGGCCTTTTTTAAAAGACAAAAATGCATGTTTGTTCCTTTCCCCTTCCCTGTAAACAATTCCAATGTTTAATTATTATCACTGCTATGAAATTGTACTTCAAAATTGAATTTGTCTAACCTCAGTTGATATTGCTATGCCTTTGTCAGCAAATCTCACAAGTCTTTTTAGAGAAAGATCAAGTCCTCTCTCAATTGTCTTTTCAATAAGCTGAGTAAGTTGAGCTCCTTTAAACCTCACATCATGAGGCTTATTTTCCAGTCCCTGGATCATTTCTGCAGCTGTCCTTTGAATTCTCTCCAAACACACTGGCATTCTTCTTGAAGCATGGAAACCAAAATTCAATTCCACTATCAGTCTCAACACCACTGTGTTTATAAGATTACTTATTTTTGCTTCACATTCCTTTCCCCCACTTTTTTTCCCCCTCCCCAATATGCCCAGGAATCACATTAACCCTTTTAAATAAAATAATGGCCCAAGTACAATGTAAAGGCATCTGGCTTTAAAGACCTTAAAGCCCTTGGAGCTACTGCTTTCCAAAATGCTGTTTCCCAATTTAGAGGTGGGTTTGCAGTTTTGCTAACAAATGCATCACCTCGCAACTGGACGAATTCATATCTTTTGTTGAAATGTGACAAAACAATTCAGAGATCCCTAAACATGCTTTATTATCCCACCAGCGTCTCTCTGATGAAGAATCATCAAATGTTTTATGCTATCCAGATAAAAGGAATCTAAAGAGCAGTAAATTAAAATCTGATTTCATCTCACAACCTTCTGTAGAGCTAGGTGTGTCCTTGCCAAGTTACAACCTCAGATATTTCAGATCTCCATGTTAATGCAATTTCTCCAGCACAACCATTTCCAGTATCAGAGTATGCTGCTTTCCTCCTCCTACCTCTTGGCCTCTCCACCCAAAACAGGCATGTCCCCCACACCTCCTACACCCAGTCCAACTTCCACTGAACCACAGAATAATCCAGGTTTAAAGGGCCCCCTGAAGGTTAAACTGACTGAAACAGTCTTCCCTCCCCCCAAAGCAGGGCCAACTTGGATCACTTGCTCAGGGCATTGCTCATTTCTTCTCCAAGGCCACTAAGTCTTTGCGTAACTATGTATTTTAAGGCCAAAAATAACCTTCTGATGATCTGACTTTCCACCTAACAAAGACTGGAAAATCTCACCTAGTCATTTTTACACTTGGCATGCAGCTTACAAGTGAGCTAGGCCATGTTTGTCAAGCACAGCCTAAAAAACAGTGTATGGATTTACCACAGTTCTTTGGGGAGAATTTAAATCATGCCACAGGCTGCAGCCTAGAGGTCCCCAGGCAGCATCAACCCAAGCCATTCAGTCCTCACAGCGAGCACAGTACATTTGTAGCTCTTACGGAAAAAAGCATAAAACTTTTTTTAGAACTAAAACTACATCAAACACTTTCTCAGAAGCCTTTGAAGAATGCTTCATATTACCCAAGTGAAGCTCAGCTTTAAGTGCCCCTCCAAAGGAGACTGTTTTTCCACTGCATTTATGTGACTGAAGATGCCAGCTTCCCCAGTTTCGTGAAACATGTATTAGTGGCAAATGTACTGATAGAACTTTAAATGTTATCTTCCATGCCCGCAGTGGTAAGATTTATCAGCACCTCTCTTTATCAATACATTTATTTAACACCACACTCACGGCATCGGTTTCCTTGACTACCCAAACAAGGCTGTCCATCATTCCTGAACTAGCACAGAGCATCTTAACTCACACATGCCAGTTCCTACAAAGCTTACAAGTTCCTGCTTGTCACTAACAGAAATCTCCACCACTCCTCCAAAACCTCCATAATTATATAAACAAAAGACTAATGTGGACATACATTTATCCATATAAAAGCTTGTTGTAACAGTCAGGTTATCCCCCCTTCCTTTAAGAATAGCTATGTGAAATCAAAGTGACTAAGAGCAGGGCTGGATGTAATCTAACAGCATGAACTACTACACTGAAATTAGAGATGTTAGCCAAGATCCTGTGATCTCCTCACCTTACATTCTTCCTCAAACATCAAATTTTGGCCCTGTGAGAGATGAACAAAACCTTCAGTCTGATTCAGGAGAGTCGCTCTTGTTCTCACGTTACGTTCTCTGCTCTCCTGTCTGGAATTATTAGTGCTGTATTCCCTGCCAACAGCAAGGAATCTCTTTAAGCTTGAAAAAAATGTGGAACAGAATAAAATAAAAAAAATCCCATCACACGAGTAAATGAGGCTTGACAGTATGATGGATGCTGCAGGTTCACAAGTATGAAGGTACTCCTAAGATGATGGCTTGCGCCTGTTACAGCTTCACATAAGCATAAAAGACGCTGGTTTGCCGCATTCAGGAGGGAGATGCTCAACTATTTAGATTGGACGCATTTTATATAAGACTGAAGATGACTAAGTCACAGCTGGACAGATTATGTTCTAGAAACAAGCTATGCGTTCCTCCCCTGTACCTTAAGCAACAGCGTTTCCTCGTCTGAATCTTTTCTCCTTTCTCTTTCAAACACAAGATGCTGAATTCTCCCCAAGAAAAAAAAAATAGCCAGGAAATATTCAGGGCAATGTGCTTTAACCGAAAGGAATTTCAGATGCACCACTCATCGTAGGGCTAATTTGATTTTGTCATTATGGAAAAACTGAGAACTATCGAGACCTCAGCTGAGTAACGGTTGGATAGGAGAATGATCTCAACGCAGGAGGAAAACAGCACAGACAGGAATTATCTTCCTGAATAATGCAGAGAGATTTTGTGTGCACTAAACATCCAAACACAGTTTGCCAAAATACTCTGAAGGCCCCTTCACATAGCTTATCAGTCCTGATGGCTACAAATCAGTAGCAGCATTGTTCATAACCCAAACTACCTTGCAGCATTACAAAGACAGTGAAAACAAGCAGGAAAAATTCCCTGGCTCACAGTACCACGGCTTTCCCATCATCACCTCATACAGGAGATGTTTTCACCTGTACCCACTACATAATGCACTCCCCACCACAACTACTAACAGCAATATTAAAATCACCAATGGCTGTACGGAAAGAAACCAAAGATATAGACAGAAGCAACACAGAATATGGACATGTGGGCACAGGTGAGAACTGGTGTGGGTGAGAGAGCTACCTAAAACAGTCCAAGACAAGCAATTTGCACCACCAGACCAGGAGCGAACCCCCCCCCCCGCAACCCTAGCAAGTTTTACCTCCACACTGCCTATAATATGTCCTACGCAAGCTAATTCCTTTTTTGTGTTTTCCTATCAGTAAAATCAGAATACCACTCCTGAGATGTCACACACAGTCCTTCTAGACATGAAAGCTAGGGCTAAATCTAGCTCTGAGCAGAACAGGACTGGGGACACACTGTCCTGGCAGCGCTGCATGGACTTTCAGAGGGAGGGGGGGAGCAAAGCACCTGAAAAAAATTCAGTCACCATTTCACATTTCATTCCTGGTCACTAAAGGTTAAGAACCCATGCACACATCCCAGGTGAGCAGCAGAGTCCCAAAACCGGCAATGATCAGTCTAAGTGGAGAGATTTTAACCAAAGCTAAATGACACCTTTTCAATACTAACAGAATTCCATAGAAACTCCCATTGTTCAGGATGAATTTGTATATTTTACACTCACACACCATTTCAGTAACAACCATCTCTCTCTTAACAACTTCATTAAAAAGTTTCCATTAATTTTTAAATACGTGCCAAGGCCATTTATTTCCTCCTTCACAACTTTCTTTTCATATAAAACTGAAAATTTTAGAATTCCTTGCAAGCGTTACCCCAACACAGTGACTCTCATGGGAACAGACTGTTTCACTATTACTCAGACAAAGGAGTGACGCCTAAACTCTGACACTGGAAGAGCAACAGAAAGCTACAAACTTTGCTTACAAGAACAGCCTGCTCCTAAATCACCCCACCTATCTCTGCTGTGTGGCACGGTTTGGGGAAAAAAAAAAAAAAAAGGATTTTTCAGTCAAGGGATTTCACCAAGAAGATCCTGGTTACATTTTCATACAGTTCTGCAAAAAACAGAGAAGTTACATCAGCATTTGGACATGCCATTTCATTCTCCCTGAGATCCTCTTCTCCACGTGATTCAACGAATTTCTGCTGACCTGTTTCAAGCTGACAGTGCCAAGCTGCACCCAAGAAAGGCCTAACTAATGACTGCAGCTTTCAGTGTATAGTCTCACTTTTCGAACATGCTAGTGCTTTATTCTTTATTAATTTATTACTTCTGTCTGTATATGTAAGACTTAGAAATGCAGGAGCAGGAAACAGGAACTGTGACACATCAATTTCAACTCTTATGTTCCCTGGCAGCTTGAGGCAAAAATCTTTTCCCAGTTTCTGAATGTCTTATCTTCTTACAAATTCTGTATTTGAATGTTTCCTAAAGGATACTCTGAACCTGCAGTGGCGAAAGAGAATCCACCAAAGAGTGGACTTGTGCTGTCAGACTTTTAAGCACTTCTGTGCTCAGCTTCTTGACTTCCTCCAGCTGAGACACACCGTGCTCCAAGTGTTTCAGGAGCTAAGCTGGAGAGGTAACAAGCACCTTTAGCACACCAGTGGTGATTTCCATATACATTCTTATGTATAAGAATGCCATCAGCCTGGGACTTGGGCATCCCAGTGCCTCCCACCTCAGGCAGAGAACTCAAGAACAGCCCCTCCAAACAGGACCACTGCAGGGCAACATTAAGGTACTTCCTTCACACATCCCACAAGTCACAGTTTTAACCTCAGCAGAGATCTTCCTACTGATAAGTCACATATCTAAAGATTTGGGATAGCATACTCCAAAATGCAAGGTCTTAGTAAAACTTTCCACCTTCTGCCCAGCTACCATCAGATAAAGGATGTGTTCCAAGCCCAGGTGCTTACGTGGGGGGGAAGAGGACATATCTGTTCAAGTGGAGTCCACAGGAGCTCTACCTACACATCACCCCACTGCTCACCTGGGCGTTCAGCTGCCACCCTGCAAAGTCAGAACAACTGCTGTCAGTTGTGAAGGTAAGACAGCACATACACTGCTTAGCTCCCTTATGGAGAAGTGATTGATTTGGGGCTATTTGCAAAGGTTTTCATTAAACAAAAGACTGCCCTCACAACAGATGAGATTTCCTGCTTATGAGACATACTGCTCACACCCATCACGGATTTTTTCGCACAGCAATACGCATTTGGAGATGTCATGACATGCTAACATTTAAATAACTTTATTCAAACACAAATAGACAAAATGCTGCCTCAAGTTCTATTGGACCAAATACTCTCACTAGGTATAAAACAAAGCCTCAGCTCACAGTGAGCAGACAGAGCAGCACACACTGGGATCTGCAGTTCACAGACAATCGCTTTATTTCAAATATATGCTGCTATAACCAATTTTTCCATATTAAAGAAACAGGATTCAAGTTTTTGCTGCAACTGGCCTTGGCTGAATTAAATTTTTGTGCTGTTTGTCATACTACATATATATTTATATAGTTCTATGAAATTCATGCCATGATTTTTTTAATACATTTAACTGACAGCATATCTTCAGTAATTCATGATTTTTTGCATGTCTTGGTACCTCATAAGCCATAATGACTGGCAAGTAAATGCAAAATAAAGACTAATTGCCAGGTTAAAAAAAAAAAAAGGATAGGAATGTGGTCTGGTGCATTTACTTAGTATTTTTACAGTAATTAACTTTTTGCCATCTTCCAAAATGAGCTTTTTGCTGTACTGACTTTCTGCAGAAGTGTCCCTACCAGAATTTGCTACTTTGAAACAATTAAGCACCATGCTTAGGCTTTAAGGCTTCTCCCCCACCACAGATCAAGCCTACGTTAAAACTCACATCAGAGCAGCTTCTCAAGCAAACGAGAGCAGGTGAAGGCAAGACTACACTGCTGATTTTCAAGGGGGGAACTAAAGGTCTGCCTAAAGAAAGCACTCCATGCACAGCGACCAAGGGCACAAAGCCACAGCACGGCACAGATTTGTCAGCACGCAGTGGATGGTGGCTCACTCTCCTTTAAGAGGAGTAAGAAGTTACAGGGGGACAGCCCGAGCTGGCCAAACTGGGTGTGGCACCGAAAGGCGGAGACCCTGCTCCCCTTCTCCGGTCCCCACCACATCCTCTGCACTTCCACCCATATGCTCTCCCCTATTTATTTTGTGAGGGCTCTGGATGCCTGACAGATCTCTCAGCGAGCCAATTCAGTTCACTATCTTGGCAAAAAAATAATCCAGCAAAAACCAAAACATAAAATAACCCTGAGACAGCTTTCTGCTGGGTTAGCAAGCTGAAGGAGTTCAGAAAAGGAATCCAGCAGGAACCAGAGCAGGCAAACAGAAAAGGCAGAACTCCCCGTTGGGTGGGAGAGCAAGGGGGAACAAAACTTCCCCCATTCAGCAGCAGAGCTGTTGGACGTGCTCAGCTGTCTCGTGTAACTTCACCCGGAGTAACCCCGCTCGCAGGGTGCAGTTCTGCAATAGTTTCAAGCTGACTTCAGCTGGCACAGCTTCAGTGCAGCCTCCCATCCCTCCCTGCACTGGTGCTAACCTGACCCCACAGTTGTTCCAGCAGAAGCCAGAAGAAAACTCTTCCTTCCAAAAATGAAATGCACTTGTTTTCTGCATGGTAGCCTTCCTGAATAGTTCACTACGTGAAGTCAACTATTGGGGCAGGCATGGGCCAGAACAGAGGCAAAAGTGACAGTGGGAAGAGCAGGACTGTCAGCTGGAATTGCCATGAAACACTGCCGTGCACCAAAAACCTGCACAAAGCTGTACAATGAACATACAGTGTCATAAACACCTATTCCAGTTTAACTCACAGATTTCCATATACAAGCAAACCCTGAGGTGGAAATTAGAAGAACTGCACAACAAAGTGAGTCTGTGGCAAGCTCAGAACCTGACTTTCACCCTACAAGTATCCTTGTTCCCTCTTAACTTCCAGGCCATCTCGAACCCCAGCATCCTTGAAATTCATGAAACTGCAAGAGAACTTTGAACCAAGCAAGCCAGTCTCCTCTACAGTCAAGCAGAGCCTACTTAACTCGATCAAGCAGTCATCTTTTCTTCAAAGGCTCACTTTAGCTATATTTATACAGGAAGCTTCCAGATCTCTGCTGTGGCAAAAGTTAATCTACAGCCACATTACTGAAAGCATTCTTGTAGCATGATTATAACTTATTCCAACTTAATGCCACAGAAACACAGGAAATAATTTGTTTTAGTGTCTTTAGTTAAAGGCCACATGAATGCAAAAGGCTCATATACTCTTCCATCTCTAAGTTGATAGTACAGCTCAGGTTGAGACATGCTATTTTAAGGGCTCCACGTTGAACCCCGAGGGCACTTCAGTTTCCCAAATCACTGGTTCTCAAACTCTTCCCAGTGTATTCCTTCCTGCCTACAAGCAAGGATACGTTCTCACCTTCTCACTCTCTCCCATAAAACATTTGAGAATTGCTCCTTGGGAGCAGTTTCCACACCAGCATGCTGCAAGGTTACCAGTCCTAGAGTCCAACTGATGGCATTCCCAGAAAGATGTAATTTGGGCAGAGGCAGTGCTGGGAAACAGGGCCACACCGAAAAATACTCCTCTGCTCCTATTCTATCCACTACCTGGAGCTGTGATGAGAAGTCTCAGTTTTCCTGGTCCCATCCTCCCACCACCCATCACCTCTGCAGCTCCCGTATTTTGCTCCCAGAAGAAAGATGTGACTTTCTGTCCTACAGTGAGCAATACTGTCTTATGTGGGCTTCCTTATCCAAGTATTACCATCGACACAATGCTCAAAAATCCTCCGGCCACTTCTTTTCATGGTGCGAAGTCTATGCAAAACCAAGAGACTGCATTATCTGACATCCACAAACTAAAACTCCAAGCCGCATCCTGACTTTTTTTTTTCCTCTTTTACTGAATCAGCAGCAACAGGCACGTTCTGTTAATAAGTTTGATGGCGGGGTCTCACACTCCTTCCCTATCAACAACTCCCATTTCAAACTGCTCACTTCAAAGTCAAGAGGATTCTTCTCAGTATCAAAACTTCAAACTGTCTTCTGGGCTGTTGGCACAATCACTGAAAACATTTTGTCCTGTAAATCAACAAGGCTGCAGAAGAAAACCCTGGTATGAGCTCCGGGAGGACAACAGGAATAAGCCTGAGTCACAAAATGAGCAGCTACCAAATCCAGACAATATCTTCTTGTCAATGTGTATGATTGCAATTGTAATCATGCTCTAAATATGAACACATCAAAAGCATTGTGACCTTTCTACTATGAAATTACTTTGAAATATTTTAGGGCTTGAACATTTTGGTTTTAAAGCTAACTCACAATCTGCCTCAAAAGGCTGCTTGTAAGTGAAAAAAAAAAAAACCAACTAAGATTGTTTAGAACACATTGAAAAAAACAAAAAAAAAGTTTGCTGCCTTGAAAACTGCCTAGATCCGAGTGTTTGGGATACCTCCCCTTTGCTAAACTTAGCCCTTCNCAACTAAGATTGTTTAGAACACGTTGAAAAAAACAAAAAAAAGTTTGCTGCCTTGAAAACTGCCTAGATCCGAGTGTTTGGGATACCTCCCCTTTGCTAAACTTAGCCCTTCCGTGACCCTCAGGGAGGAATGCAGGACCTGTCTACGTTATCGAGTTTATAAGGATTAAACTTTAGCATAAACAACAGATCATTTCTGAACTTCACTCTAAAAGCTGAATTCCTGACTATTTCTCAATGCTACTCTTCTGTGTTCCTCTCTCTTCATTCCCCTTTTTTCTTCATGTTTGGTGAATGTGGGGCCATTAGATTCCTGACCACAAATTACTTCTCCCACTCACTAAAAGCTTGCCACTCAAACTGCTGACAAGTCCTCCCACATTTTTCCACCTTTGAGTCTGAGTACCTCAGTACACTTTCCTGAATATTTCCCATATTGCTCATTAAAATAATTTGGGTTTGTGTGTGTTTGGCAGGAGGAAAATAAAACTCACTAAGAAAGACTTTCTTTCTCAAATATATTATTTAAAATATAACTTGTTTATTCTACTTGTTTCAGCATTTAAATTAGATTTAAGGATCAGAATGTTGCAGATTTACAATTTAAACAACAATATTGATGCTCCTATAGGGCTTGTGGCAACAAAAACTAGCATTAAGGCTATTATTCACTGAAGATTTCTTTTTTTGGGCTACAGCTTTTCAAGTTCAGACTCATCAGTTGAAGTGAGGGAAAAATCCCTTTAGCTATTTTTGTTACAGGAAAATAATACTTCACCACTAGCTCAGACGGTGGGGGGGGAAGGGGGACGATGAACCAGAACCTCCTGATTTGTCCTGCAGATCATCCTTCAAGACAAAGAGCATCTTTGCTAATTATAGAAGAAAAAAAAAATTTAAACTAGGAGCAGTTGAAAAACTGTTTCTCAGCATGCTCAGTGGGCATTAGCTGCGATTTCAGCAGCTTAGCAAGTCCCACCCCTGCGTGAGCTCAGCAGGGAGGCCTGGAGCACTGCACATTCTCCCTGCTCAGCAGGGACAGGGGCCACAGCTCGCCTGATTTGCTACAGGAATACTGGAAAACTGCCACCAAAAAAGCAAATCCCGTGGAAAAAAATACAAGAACCACCCCCCCAGCAACTTCAATAAAGAATTAAGAGGAAAAAGTGGAAGAAAAAAAAAATCTCAGCTCCCACAGTTTCAAGATGTTGAACTCTTGCTGCATTATGGTCTGGGGCTTTTTCCATGATCAAAATAAGCAAAAGGTTTAGGTTAAGCCAGATTTACACAGACCTGTCCCTAACAATGTAAGTGCAAACTTACTGTGCACTGACTCTTGCCACTAGTCCGTCATGGGAGCCAAAGACTGGCTGTAGAATCTGTAACAGCTGTAATATCCACAGCTATTTTTCTTTTAATTTGGAAGAGGAAAAAAAAAAAAAACTAAAGAGACAAGTAAAATGCAACAAAGTCTTTATTTTAAAATCAAACAGCAGCTTAAGTTTCATTGGGGCAACTGAGACTTAACAGCTCACATGCTCTACCTTTAAGCACACGTTTAACGCTTTCAACCCAAGCACTGCTACTACATCTTGTACAAAAAAAGAACACTTTGCCTATTGCAATCCTCTCATACACTGCACATAACACAAGACTGCACTGGCAAAATTTCAGAGTTACACACACAAGCAGCACCAGAGTAAAAACACAAATGTGTTTTTATAATGCAGCAGTAATGCCATAAGAACAATGATTTGTGAATTTTCAAACCTCTGAACGCTCATTATGTTTGTTTTAGTAGTGCCAGAATAGACAAAAGATTTTTTATCTCATCACATCCTTCAATACAAGTTTGTAAAAGTCTGATCATCCAAAATGGGAGAAGGCATAGACTAATAAGTTACATGGTTGGGACATCACACATTTAATTCTCCCTTGCACACTTTGCACCTGGAAGTTTGAATTAAAAATGTTGGGTGGTGGTTTGTTTTTTTTTTTTAACTTCAGGGAACATTTGGAAAATTTAAATCAATGATTGCTAGTTGGTTTTATTGCCCAAGAAAAAGAGCACAAACTTTTGCATGTTCTAAGATGCCAGTTCAGCACTGTCTCTTTTCTATGTGTTTTTTCAACTTTGACCTATTAGTTTTCAAAGTAAGATCTGGCTGTAACTGAGCCTCTTTCTAAAAAGCGATTTAAACGTACATGGGATTTCCTCACGCCACCTTGCAGTGGGGAAATCACAGACAACATTAGCTAAGGAATATTACTTTCAGGTCACTTGGGATATGACAGTAAAATGAAGAGCCAGGGCCTTGTCAAAGCGGTGCCAGTTATCCAGCAGAATCTGAGGCAGCAGACCAATTCCCCATTATAACATACAGAGTGACTGTAAACAACCTACAGAGAGACTGTAAACAAAGACCAAGGGGCCATGAAGATCACTTTCTGTATTTCATTAAACCGAGGAGCTAGTTTTCATACTCACAAAATCCAGAGTTCACTACTGTTATCATATCACTTCATGTTAGGCAGCAAATGGCACCTTCAGCCCCAAAGACTGCAGCATTTTAGGGGTTAGAAGTTGCTCACCTCACCCTGTGAAACAATTTGGGTGCTACAGATCCTCAAATATAAAAGCTAATCAGAGTCTGGCACCTACCACATGATTGCTGCCAGTCAAGCGGATTTAAGGGCATGTTTTAATCTCTCTCACATTATTCTGGTCCTGGAATTTCTGCTTCAAGCTCACAGTAATTCTGAGTTGGGTAACTCCGGCCAGGCCAAGGGGCTCCCCATGGTAGGTGTTAGTTTACAGAGATGGCAGTGTTTTCTAATGCTAATGTATTCCCATGCTGCATACCTCAACTAACAGTTTCATCTCTAACAAACTGCACTGGAATATGCTGATAGCTCCAGCTCAACAACACAATATCATACAGACAGTGGCCAGTGCCAAATGGTTAGTTAAGCAGATAAGAAAGGCACTCGTTCTTCCTCTAAAAAAAAAAAAAAAAAAAAAAAAAAAAAAAAAAAAAAGGAAGCTATTGCAGTCAGGCAGACAGAGTGTGGATGGGAGCTGGCAGATTCCACAATACAGAGTCATGTCAAAAATGGCCTCCTGCAAACTGTTCCTTCATCAAGCATTTGAGTCAACCGAAAGGGAGGAATCTTTTCCATTATTCACAGGAGTTTCACCTCCCTGTTCCACAGCAGAGCAGCATTTTCTGTACATTTTGACATACAAGCACGTAAGAAGCACAGAGAATCGATTTTATTATGCAGCAGAGGGAAACTCTTCTCCCCACTTTCTGTTTCCAGTCCTAAAGTTGAGCCTGGCCTTTATTTTGACTGTTCCCTGGTCTGTGAATGGAAAATCCCTCCTCAGCACTAGCAGGCTGGTGTCTGCTGCACACACCCACTGCACACAGCAGAAATTCCAGTCAATAAGGCAAGTGGGGCCCAGGCGATGGAAGGGGAGGAAGGAGACATACAAACAATAAGAAAAGCATCTGGCTCTGTTACTGGCTGAGAAGGAGGCTGGAGTTCAAAAGAGACACGACTGCAGCCTTCATTTCACAGGAAGATCATATCAATTCTCGCTGTCCTACTTTTCACACAGACCAAAATATGTGGAAAGGGTAACTTGGGGTTTTCAGCCCACACTTTAATGAAATTTCATTAACTCCAGAACAGCGACAAAACCCACCTTGGAGGTTTTCGTCCCACCAGACCAAAACATGCCCCTGCTTCTGTTTTGGGCCTGCGGAAAGGGCCTGAAAAGTAAAGCCCTTTGCTGAACGTGAGCCAGCCATCCCTCCACCACCACACTAATGGAGGCTGCTCTGCTGTCCTTCCCTGGAGATAGCAGCCAAGTCTAGTGAAGCTTCTCTCATAGCAACCAGAGCTCCACAGCCAACAGCAGCTGCTGTCACTGCCTTCAACGCTTACCCACAGGATCCAGAGCACAGCAACACCCTCCTCCCTGCACCTCTATAGCAAAAAAAAAAAAACCCAGAAGGCTGGTGACAAGATGACTTCCTGGGTCAACCACAAGAAGCAGAAAAAAAGAAATCCTAGTATTTCCTATACAAGTGAAAAGAGGAATCTCTGATTATTGAAGAAATAAGAAATTCCTTTTCTGGGTTTAGGTTTCTAGCAGAAACACCCAGCCAGGGTGGGGGCAGCCGCCTGAAATCCGTCGTGTACCAGCACACCAACGTCAAGTTCTACGAGGTTCAGCTGCATCCTTCACCCAAGGAGAGGGATTCGCCCCCTCGCCCCCGCCGTGCCCCCAGCGCTCCCATTACATCATGGCCCGAGCCCGCAGCAGCCACCGCAGCCCTGCAGCGTCCCATGCCCTCTCCAGACCCGCAGAACACCCCGCTCACCCCCCTAAAGAGGACCCCCAGAATCTCAGCTGGTGCCAGAGGAGCGCGGAGACACGGCCGGGAAGGGGCTGCGAACCCCCCTCGCTGCGACACCCGTTTCCCCGCTCCCCCCGAGCCACACGCGGCCTCGCCGCCCTCCCTCCCCTCGGCACGGCCAGACGGTGCCCGGCGCCGCTTCCCCGCCCGGCCCGGCGGTGAACTCCGGTCACCGGCACCCAAGGACGAGCCGCCGGCCGGCAGTGACCTTGCCGGGGCCGGCGGGGGTGGGAGGTGGCCGGGGCGCGGACAGGGCAGAGGGGAACCCCCCCCGCACCCCGCGGTGACGGGCGAGGAAATGCGGGAGGATCCGCGCTGCAGCCGCCGGCGCCGGGAGCGCCGAGTTACGGGTGGAAGGCGCCGCACAGGCACCATGAGAAAGCAGAAAATGCAGGTCAAACGCCGCCTCCCTCGTGGCCCGGAGGGGCCGGCAGCGGGAGAGGGCAGCGGCGGCCCGGAGGGGGCTGCCCCGGGCCGGACAACGACTCCCGCGGCCCCGCGGGACAATGAGGGAACGAGGGGGCGCGGCGAAGGCCAGGCTGCAGCGGGGCTTCCCCGGCGCTCACCTCCACCGACAAAGCCCCGCGGTCGCCCCAGCCCCGGCCTTACACCGGCCCCGCACCGGCCCCCAGCAGC
>VXAY01007019.1:0-32829 GCA_013399855.1 Oxyruncus cristatus
GCCTGGCCATGATGATGACAATTTTGTCCCAACATAAAACTTTGAGGGCTGCTTCTTCTGTCATTGTTTTTAGCAGGATCTCTTTCTTAGATTCTCAGTGCTCAGTGTGTTTCAATTGCCAATCCACATGCAGCTGAGAGACAACAAATCTGTGCCATGAGGGGAATAAATGGATGCAAGATCTCAATGACTGGAAAGTTCTGTTGAAATTTTTCCTTTGCTAAGATTACTTCTGGACCAAAAAGCAGCCATTACTTACACAGAGACTTCATAGTGCTGCTAGGTAAACAAGCTGAAAAATCAGGTAAGGTGATCTGAATCTAAATAAATTTAAAAATGTAATCTGTATATATTTACACTTGATAATGACTTCAAATACTAAAATAAAAATAAAATAGACCAGAGCTAGAAATGCAGTTTTGTGTTTCTTTGTTAACTTTTCCTGATATCCTCGAAGGAAAACAGCCTCAAGTTTTCTAGTGTTCCAAGAAATTTTCGTGTCAACAAACATAAATGTATCCCAGGTGGCTTTGCCTGTGTTACTCAGGTCTAATGGGAGAGCAGTGCATATCTCAGCAACATCTTCAGTTACAAGGAAGGAGCAGACCAAACCTTCATGTGATGCTGACCAGAACAGCAGATGCACAGGCTGGATGTGGCCTGTTTCGGGCTGATGCTAACAAGGTCTTTCACCCCAGATCAGACTCTTCCAGACAAAGCACCCTGCTAGTCTTGGAGGCCTCTGCATCAAGACTTATAGTGCAGGGCTTTTTTTTCTCATCAGGCTAATCAGAGCAGCACTGCAGTAAATGAGCTGCACCTCTAGATGATAAGCCTTCCACCTCTGGTAGCTGTGCCCTTGTTTTTCCATCTTCATTCAGCCTTGTACTCTCGTTCATTTAGGGTATGTGGTTTAACATTAGGATGAGAATAAATCCTCATCAGGCAGCTGTGGAAAAGGCAATTGCCACCAGAAGCAGTTCTTAGCAGTCTGGAAAAGGCAGTAGAAAGATCTGATGGGATATGCAGTTCTGGTCAGCTGTTTTTGAGAGGGTGAGAGAGAGTGAAACCATGTACTAGGGATACAGATATTCTACTTTATAGAAGAGAATGAGAAGTATTTAAGCCAGAGTTACTTGAAACCAAAGGCTGGTACTGGCAAAAGAAAAAATGGCTGTGTGCTAGTTTTGTTTGGGAATTAAATTTCTAACGGTGCGAGCAATGAAGCTCTTGTACAAGTTCCTAACCACCACAGTAGGTACAGGCAACAGTAAAAACAATAGTAAAATGAAGGCTCACACAGGAAGGAAAAGAATTTATGTTCTGCCATTCAATGGCAGCTCCACTGCAGTTGCTTTTGTAAGTTTTCCAAAGTTCATCTGTTGGTCTTCCCTGTTGCCAAATTTTCTCATTGACCACATTCTTCCACCATTATTCAGCAAGCTCCTCTTATGCCCTCCCACTCTTCAATCTAGCCCTGCTGACTAGCTCAGCTGTGTTGATGACCTGCCATCTGCTTCTAGTGTTCTTTCTCTTTTGAAGAGAGAGCTGTTCAATCTCCCCAGCTTTGGCATTTGCTGATGACAAAAGGAGCACAAGTTCAGGTTTTTGGCAACACCATCTGTTCCAAAATCAACTTGCTGTGTTCACAGTATGTTGTGTTGTTTGAGGAAATCCCATACATGTGTTTGTTTAATTATAAAAAAACATCTTTCTGAGCAAATATCTATAATTTGTTTAACTAAACCAAATCCTGGATGCTAAGTCCATTTTCTGTTTCTGGTTAATTTTTCAGTTAATTTCCCTCACTACACAGAAAACTGACAAAATTATCTTCGCCTTCATTTGCTTCCCATTCCCATATTTCTCCTGTAACACTTTTTCCTGGAACAAGTATTTCTTTGCTCTCTTTCCCCCGACTCTCTCTCATTTGTTCCAGTTTCTAAGATGCCACCATGCCTCCCTCTCCCTCCCACGCTGTATCACACAGTGAGTAGGATTTAATAACTCATTTATAGTTCCTGACTACCGACTCTCCTGTGACTCTGCCCATCTCCCCCAATTACTTTGTATCACCTTGGTCATTTTTATCAAATACACACTTTATAATCCCTCCCCCCAGTTCCAGGTTAGGCTCTCTGAAATCTCTGTTTCTTGAACTCCACTGAAACAGTCTTTGGCAAGGACTTCTGTTAAACCTAAGCTGCAAGGGTATAATCTTTCTTATTCCACCTTTTATGAGCACTTTTAACACCAGCCCTGTTTCTTCATGTTCCTTTTCTTGAAGTTGTTGGTTTCTTTGCGGGTGTTTTTGTTTGGNGGGGTTTTTTTTTTGTTTTTTTTTTTTTTTTTTTTTTTTTAGCATTGGCTTCCTTATCAGTAAGATTTATAAATAACACTAGTAGAACATTTTCTTGGCAAAATGAATTGAAATTAATTAAAATTCACTTGGATTTTCTTAAGCAACTATCAGAGGCCCTGTGTCCTCTGTCAGTTACACGACTAATACTTGGTGTGCTCCTGTAAAGCATACCTGCATATTAAACACAGGCATAAATATTGGTCTAAAAGAAAAAAAGAAAATCAAATAAGCCTGATCTTTGCTTATATTCTTATCTCTCAGAGAAACAAGGGTTTAATTCATAATATTTTTCCCTATTTATGAATTCTACAAAGTGTATGAACAATCGTCTTATCTCCACTTCATTAAAAGTGTTCTCAAATTGCTTCAGTAAATAATTTTCGTCTTGTACATACTTTCAGCCTTCTCTATTAAATCCAAGTACGTATGTTACAATGTAAGCTGCAACTTTCTAAATCAACTTGTAGAACTAGCACAACTTTTAAAGCACACTGTTCAACTGATTGCAGTACACACTATCAGTGATATAAAATGTATTAAGCTTTCAAATGGGTCTAAAAGTAAAACCTTTTAAATTACATAACCCACCAAATGCAAGCCATTAAATGCAGATTCTTAATTCAAATATGCAGTTATTAATTTTTCTATGAAGACATAATGATTTAAAATGAACGCTAAGATTTTCATGAGCACGCACACAAGTAAGATTGTTTGCTTTTGAATAAACCATAGAAAAATACTCAATGGCTGTTCTAACCCACTGCTTGGGCCAAAACCAATCTTATACTTTCAGGTTTTGTATTACAGAACTCCAGATGTCATGTAATTTAGAAAAATTACATTTTCTGTAATATAAGAGAAAACAATACAATGTGCTGGCAGAGCACTTAACACCATGGGATTGCCATCTCTTGTGGTCTGTGAGCACTGCCCTAGGAAATATGATTAACAAATTGCAGTTCAACTGTAGAACTTATGCTGCTGCTCATTGTTTAGCATGCCAGGGAGTGAAATGGCAGAAAGATACTAATTTTTCACTGGTTGCTTAAATTAAAATAGAGGTAGAAGTATCATATTTAGACTAATTTATATTTGTGACAATTTTAAAATTGAATCAGGAGCAATCTCACTACAATTCGAATGGTAACAGTTTGGCAAGAGTTTTCTTCGCTTGTCAAATTATGACCATTTCTTCCCATTAGGGAGGAACAAAAAATCCATGGTACGAAAGTTTTGAACAAGTTCTGTATTAAAATTTACCACAGTTTTTTACAGAATAATTTATATTGAAAAGAACTTCCAAGTGCCATCTAATCTCACTCAAACTAAGTGCTCAAAGTAAGGCTGACTTCAGTGTCATGTGAGGCTACTCAGGGCCTACCAACAAAGCTCTGAAGAGTTCCAAAGCCTCTCCAGTTGACTTGTTGCAGTGTTTCACTACTGTCATAGTGAAAGTTCTTCTTTATAAGCCAGGATTTTTCTTACAGCAATTTGCCATGACTGACCACTCTCACTGTGCACCCTCAGAGAAGACTTTATCTTCCATCTTCTCTAACAAGACTCCTAAAAGTACCTGAAGATCCCCTCAAATGCCAGGATACACAGTCCCAGGGCCATCAGTCCCTTTTGATATGCAACATTCTCCAGCCCCTTCACAAACTTGGCAGCCCTCCACTGGACTGGCTGCAGTTTGTTAGTCTCTTCTGCTGGGAAGGGGTAAACCCAGGAATGGTACTTTCAACACACAAGTGCTGGAAAATAGGGAACAGTCCCTTCCCTGAACCCCATAGAGACATCCTGGCTAATGCACCCCCCTGCATGGTTAACTTTGGCTGCAGCACAGGCAAGCAGCGACTTCCCCTCCAGATCCCTCTGCACGAGCACCTGTACTGTTGTACACATATATTGATTTTCTCTCAGTCAGGTGCAGGACTTGCCACTTGCTTTTGCTGGACGTACAAGGTTTCTGCCAATCCACTCTAGCCTTTTAAGGTCCCCCTGGGTGGCAGCCCTCTGCAAGTCTCATGAGGATACATTTTGCTCTGCTATCCATTACTCATTTGAGACATTTTTGAATTTAGCATGATTATTCTGCATTATAACTTTGTACAGAAGTCAGAACAAAACTATTTTTCCATACCTAAGAAACCTGGCTTTGTTATTAATCATCTTGACAAAGCTATTAAGAATGTTTTTAATATTACTGAAAATCAGCATTCTTTGACAAAATTAATCTGAAAGAAAACCATCATCTCTTCCTTGGATTGAGTTAACGCTTAATACATGCATAGGGAGTTATGCCCTGGTCTCGTCAAGCAATTGTCTAAGTCCTACTTTCAGCAGTATTTGGGATCTGGAGACAAGCACCTGTCAGGAAGCTGTTATGTGACAGAAGTACAACTGTGAAACCTCAAGAAATTTCCAAAGAATCTTTGCTTTGGGATCTCGTACTCACTTTTCCCTGTATGAATGGCAGATTCCTCTCCCCCACCGCTCCATCAGTAGGGCTAGGGAATGTATTACAAGCTCCCCTAAAATTGCTGAAATAGGGCAGAGCAAAACAAGCTATAAGGCATCATCCTAAAGAGAACAAGCCTCCTCCAAGAAATGCATAATAATATGTTACATATTTGTCAAGGTCTTGAAAGTGAATGTCTTTCATAGCTTTATTCTACCATACCAAAGAACACAAGATAAATTTGATTTTAGTAGGCTTATTACGTTTAAGCAACCATCTTCCATTTTATGTGGAAACTGCAAATGAATGAGAGATTTCCAATTTTCTGTTTCTAAAGCATTCAAATATACAGATATGACCTAGATGAAATAAGCTTTCTCTCATGGTAAGTTCAGTGGGGTTTAACATATGTTGATCTCAGAAGTACTATTACTTTCCCATAAATGAGCTGCAGCGAAACATGTGCTGCAGTAGCTAAGCTGGGGTGTGTACTGATTATCACAGCAGTGGAAAGAATTGTGTTATTAAATGTAAACTGATTTCTCCATTTAGTTCGGTGGATACAAACAGTAACTGGTATTTTCCATTTTTTCAAGCTTTCATACAGAGTGCTACCCACTTCCACAGCTCTCTAAAGTCCTTTAAATGTTACAAAGGCAGAAAAGGGCCCCCAGAAGAACAGCTGTTTTTATCAGTCTTGTACAGAATGGAGCTTTTTGATGAGAAGGCTGGGGCATGCGTCAAAACTTTATTATAACAGGGGTCTGTCGCAAGTTTCAGATGTGAATTTGCATATCCCAAAATAAAGAAGCATGTGGTCCTCCTCTTGAAGGATCAAGGCTACACTCTTACAATAAAAAACTTTCATTGAAGTAGTAATCAATAAAATATCTGATGAGTTTAATAGTTACTAACTTCTGTTATTAGCATAAATGACAGCATGTTTCTTTCTGGTTAGATGTGTAAAATAAAAAAACCCCAAAACAACAAACCTCTAAATTGACACGCCACGTTCAACTAAAATGAGGAACTTCTCACATATATTCTCAGTTGACAAATCATAAAAGAGAAAATTGGTCCACTAAAATGTGGTTGTAGGTAATGGGCAACAAGGATGAAGATGGAAGATCTGTTAAACAGTTATTTTGCTCCAAACTTTCCAGAGGACAAAGGAGACAGAACTTTATTTTCTAGTCACGGGGCATTACTCCAGAGGACTGGAAAACAGGAAACCTACAGCTGCTATTTAACAAAAAAAGTCACAAAGTCTATTGTGGCAAACAGATTATAGCCTGGTTAGCATAGTTAAGGGAGAAGGGGCACAGGTGAAGAAATGGTTTGAAGGACACATTATGAAGACCTCCACATGAATAATTTGATTCTAAATATCCATTGTGGACCCGTAGGAGTCCTGCTTAAACTAACCCGTTTTCATTCTGAAGAGTTAATATTGCTGCAGCAGGAGCAAGGGAACTGCAGTGTTTCATACACTTACATTTTCAAAGAGTAATAAGGTTCCACACTGAAGATAATTGAATAAGCCAGAGAGTTATGGTACATAGGTTAAAATAATAGCTTTAGGGTAGAAAATTAGCTCAAAAATAGGAAACAGTGAAGAGGTAATAAGAGGTGTGAAAGAAAAGAGTTTACTACTGAGGTACCTCAGAGGTCAGGTAGCTTTTAACTAACGCATGCAAACAATTTAGATAAGAGGAAATGTCACCTTTTCTGTGCCTGCTGCAGTTGTTTTATCCACAGGAACTGACCAAGCACAGAATATGCAATGGAGACCCAGGATGTATAGAGAAGAGGTGAAGGTTGGTCTTAGTTTGTTGACAAAATAAAAACAGTAAATGCCGTACAACCTTGGTTATACAAAGGTATACAAGGATACCATGTGGCTCTAGACAACCAGGAGCGAAGATAATGGGAGAGCTGAGACAGCCTGCTTGCAAACCTTCAATAAACAGAAGCAAGTCAAGTACTGTGGTAGTTATTCAAGGTAAGGTTTATTTCAGCTCAGCTACAAGACAATACCTGTCATAGGTATTGTTTTCTCATCATAGATGGGCATGAGCAGTCATAACTTCAGGGCAATACCATGGTCCTTAAAACATGTGCTGAGGGTGAAGGGAGAGAAAAGACAATAAGCTACAGATGAACTCCCCAGGAGCTCATGTGCTCCTTATATGAACTATGCTCGCAGCAGAGATGAGGTTAGAACAACGATGGAGATAGAACAGGCCTGGGTTACCCAGCCTTCCCCAGCTTTATAATGTTGGTTTTCAGGACCTTGTCATTGTTCTGCTCAGACAAAATTCTCCTAGTTCCCTGTAGAAGCCAAATCAGACATAGAAGCCTTGGAAAAATGTATGGGGAAAAAAAAGCCCAATAACCAACTGAGTTAACAAAACGGACTTGAAACTCTGTAGGCAGTACTGTGGGAGGTATGAGGATGGAGGATGCTGCTTCTCTCTTTTAAGGTTTTTACTGGAAGCTTCAGGTATGCCAGGAACTTCACAGTGGTTTTTTTGAAGCTAAGTTCCAGCAGGAATAATTAGCTCTTAAATTTTTGTTGAGTCACTGGCCAACAGTGCCACCTACATTGAGATATCATGGGCAGCTTGAATTTTTCTCCAAAACCAAAGTTTTGGTTGAATTCACTCACCTTACTAAATATGAAGGCAAAGCAGCTTTGAAGCAATATCAGTTTATATGGAGAGGAGATGAAGCTGGCTGTGCAGACTCAGACAGCTGTAGTTCATATTGAGGGATGAACAGAGAAGCATCCAGCCTAGAAAAATGCTGGATTCCTTCCTGTCATGGTTTAGGAATGTTATTCCCACTGAAACACCCCAAACCATGCGCCACTCACTCCCTCCCCCTTTTTCTTCCCCCTGCAGTGGGATGGAGAGAATTGAAGGCACAAAAAGTAAAGATCATGGGTTGAGATAAGAACAATTTACTGGAAACAGCAAGGAAATAAGAAATTAAACAGTAACAGCAACAATATTAATAACAGAGGGTACAAGAGAGGCAAATAATTCATATGCAAATGCTCACCACGCAGAAACTGGCAATACGCAAACCACCTCTGTGCTACCCCTGTCCAGGGAAAATGATGTGAGGTGGTATGGAATAATATTTGGGTCCTGACCATGCCCCTCCTGGCTACTGCAAAAATTAATCCTGTCCTGGCTGGAACCAGAACACTTCGCTCTACATTAACTTGCTAATTTAAAGAAGTAGCCTGACGTTTTCTTTAGGCAAGGCACAGCAAAACCTAAACTCCACTTACGCCCTTTTCCAGAGTCTCAAAAACAGGGAGGAAGTAATTCAGTGTCTCAACAATGCAGATTTGACACGTGTAGAAGGTCAAGGATTCCAGCCTTCATCAGAAACAGTAGAAGCTGAGTGAAACACTTCAGCATGCATGTAGAGCTGACCAAGCTGTGTAAGCAAGTATTTTACAGCTGGAATTTTCACAAGGTAGTTACAGAAGAGAGATGACATACAATGATTTATTAGAGAAGCATTCATGCCTATATTTTCCTCCCTCTCCAATGATGATATTTAAAAGCCATTCAGTTTGCTAACTAGTGTTAGATCTGAAGTGTCTTTATGCTTCAATTGAGAATACCCCAACCTACATATGAAAGTACTTATCCAGCTAACAGACACATACTGGTTTCCATGGAAGGTTGGTCTAGATGAGAACAATAATTTTCAGCAGAATATGTTCCTTTGTATAAAATAGTTAAAAAGGATTTTTAGTGTCATACTTCAGTAGATTAATGTAATTGCCTTTATAATAGGGTTTTCTATAAAAAAAGAAAATAATAAACAAGTTCTATTTCCCAGTGTGAGAGATAATAACCTTATCTTTTATTTAGCTGTGCTGAAAGGCCACATACTACTTTTTTTGAGGACAACCATAAGAATACATTCTTCTTGATGGGTCTGTTCTTCAAGGCAAGCAGTGACCTTCCTCCTACAAAAGCAAAATTTCCTCACTTTGAGCCAATGACATTTTTGATGACTTTGATGAAGGGCTCCTTAGTTTAGTAACAGCAAGTAGCACTTCCTATTTTCAAGCACTATGGATTCAAACTAATGTTTAACCTAATAAAAAACATTTTTTTATCCTCAGAATTTGTTCTAATCAATTGTCAGCAAAGGAATTTGAAATAATTACTGTGTTTAGGCAAATTTTTGAAAGGGGTGATATGTCAAAGTGACAGAAAGAGCAGCAGTTTCATAGCACTGTAGGATCAAGGAAGATAAATAAAAAGATATCTTAACATGACTAATTCTACCATAGCTTCTTATGTTATACATAGCTTAGTGGAGAGAAGTCTCCTCCAAAATGGAGAGTAACTGTACACATGAATTACAACACTTCTCCCTCAAGTCCTGTGTAATTGATTTCCTCTAAAATAAACAAGGATATTTGAATATTTTTCCTTGAGGATTGTGGACAGTTTCAAAAAAGTAGGAGTGGCAGTAAATAATTGGCGCTGCTGTCTTCTGCTGCTGAACATTATTATTAATATATACATGTGTGAATCAAAGAAACATGGCTGTGTAATATGCTCATGGCACATACTTGGGTCAAGTTTGAGTTGTACAGATTTGCCACAGAAATATTAACATTTGTACAAATGAAATATGAATAGCAGAGCATGTGTGTTTACAAATACCAGAAGAAACAGCATGATAAAGGTTAATAGTCTGTTTTAATACAGAGAACACAATTCCCAAGATATTGCTCTAAGAACTAAGACTGGTATTTGTTAAATTCATAAGATTCATATTCATGAATTAATATGAAGACCAGAAGATCTGTACCCCAGGAAGACCACAACAGTCTTGTGTCATCGGCACAAGATCCTGTATCACAACAGCAGGGGGACAGCAACAAGGCTGCAGTACCTCATGTGCCATTTCTTCTTCTGCTAGCCCCTCAGGAACAGAGATATTCCTACCAGACAAGGGAAAAATCAGCAAAGGTTACTTACTCCCCATTGTCCAAGATTCAGGAAGGCCCAAGCTAGCAAGATCTGTTAACCAAAGGATAATGCTCTACCAACTGCTGCCTCCTAAAAATATGCAAGCTTGGTTCAAATAGCAAGAACAAAAATATCTTTATTTTATATAGAGAACCACAACAATAAGTCGAGACTGAACAGCTGGCAACCCTTGTCCTCTCTGCAACATTAATTATCTTGTCTATAACATTTACAACATACCTTTTGGTGATTTAGTATTTCATTTGGGCAATGTGAATCAATGAAGTTTATGAGAAAATGTGTGTGCAAAATCAGTTCACTCACAGATTTTGTAAGCCTGTATTGCATTTTGCCTCTGAGGCAGATCTGAAGAAAGTTCTTCACTGAACCTAGTTACACCTGGGAACATGTTTACCAAAAAAGTGGACTTTATTTCACTGAAAATATTTAGGATACAGACTGATGGCACTCTGAATAAAGAATCTAAGACCTTGATTTTTAAGAGAGGGCTGAACTGCACAATAGACGTCCTCTAACCTTGACTTTATATTTTTTACTATCCATTCATATTAGCTCATTTTGTCTCTTATTACACAAGTTCACAAGTGTATTTATATTTTTTAGCCAAGTGCCATGGACCTCATATACCCGGAATTAGTCAGAAGAGTGAAATACGGATGGGGTTTGGGATGAGAGTATTTGTGAAGTATTGGATTTTGCTGAAGAACATTTTTGTTCTGAAAAATGCATAGATTTATTGAAACAACAAGAAAATGTTAGTTTATGCTCTCTGAGACAGATTCATATGAGAATATTCTGATCCCATCTCACAGAACCTGGACCAATGGACTCGCAGGTCTGGCCACTAGAAAAGTCCTTACAGACCCTAAATCTGCACCAGAAGACTCCTAGGAATTTCAGTATATCTCATCCAATGTCTTTTCTGAGTATGGAAAGATGAAAGGGAAAACAGACAAGAGACAACTGATAGCAAAACATTCAGAGGAGAGTGATCAGGTTGTTGGTGGTGTCACAAGAGAAGTGAAAGACACTGCAAGGTTAGAATTTCCCCCTGTGTTAAATGGAAGTAACCAGAGGAAGTAGTACAGTCATCAATGTAAAACCCCAATGATTCAGATACAGAAAAACAACATTCCCTGGGTTCACTGTTATTCTCAGAAACAAACTTGTTTCTGTTTATTTTCCCTTCACCATCCTTTTCTATTACTGCCTAAAAATATATACTTCTAAAATACAAGCAAATGAAGGGCTCCTAGGGATAGGAAGTCTAGCCACAAACCCTGCAAATGTCAATTTTCTACATGAATCATATTTAAAAATTACTTCAGAAAAGCTGAAGTGACTTCTCAAAAGCAATAACTATCACCCCATGCTATGTTCTGTAAACAGCACGAGTGACATTATACATAATTACGCCTGTCAGGAAATTCTATGCAAGCCCACTCTACCAGAGCTTTTCAAACAGAAGGTGGAACAGCCTCGCTACAATGTGCATTGGCCAAGGCTCTTAAAGATTTGACTTCTAATTACACAAGAGTGACATGGGCATAAATCTCATTTTTCCCAGTGCACCTCAGCAAGAGGACTAGGAGAACTGTCTACCAGCTATAGAGAAATTAACCACTATCTCATGTCCATCACCTCTCAAGTAAGCTGCTCTTATGTTGTGATGGATGACTTTTCAAGCATCATCAAAAAGGCTATTTGTAATCAAAAACCTTGCAAAAAACCAGTTTTACACAGAGCTGTGCTGGTCCATGATCAAGTTGAATAACTGAAGAAAAAAAAAAAATCAAACAGAGTATATTAAGTTACTTCTGTCAAGATCTCTCTTCTGTGCACCAACACAGGGTGTTAGGCAGCCTCTCAAACAACTTGTAATTCCCCTAATCTCAATTAAGAGGGCTTTGAGTGCAGCAATAGTCAGTGATATATAAGGCATGGTGCAGATAGTAGCAGCTGTGTGATGACTTCTGTGCACATACAGGTCACGCTGCCCTTGCAAGTATCAAAAACATGGAGCACAGCTGCAGTACTCACAACACACTAAGGCTGTTATTTGCATCTGCTGCAAGGAATAGTCTGGCCACAAATGCTGGCATTTTTCCCTCCTGCCCCTTTGAGCATTAAAGATTAGTTTGCAAGACAAGATAAAAAGAGGCATGGGCAAGTTCAGATGAAATGTGTTCAAAGCTGTGAATAGATCTGTCAACACAGCATAGTACTGCACTCTGTAGGGATACCTGCACTAACTCTGAAGCAATGTCATGTTATTGTAGCCCTACTCTTATGGAGAAATACTTCCAGCTTGCAATGCTGTCCAAGACATAACTAGAAAGCACTTTAACACCATCCCAGGTTTGTCTTCAATCATTCTTAGCTCACTCTTGTAGTACAGAAGACTAATCTTGTTACAGTGTAGAATCTGGGCTTTAAAATAAGATGCTACAATGAAATAAGAAATCGAAACAGGTCAAAACTGCAATACTTCAACATGACTAAAGCATATTGCAAACACTTCAAGGAAAAAATACAGCAAACCTCACCAGCTATAAATGATCAAAACAGTATTGGGTTCTACCCCTTCCTTTCTGCCACCTATTAGAAATCAGCTATTTTACACATACAAAAATATACTTTTTAGAACATCAGAATTAGCTTTTAACTTTTCATACTAAAAAGGATTTTGTCATTTAAGGTAGTGTGCACTTTTTCTTGAGCAGTAAGTATCTCCTTGAACATGGAATATTTAGGTGCAATCCTTTCTGTTCATTCAAAAGCAAACCTCCATGAGGGTGTATAAGTCCTGTTTATCACTTTTTTCCCCTCAGAAATAGTACCAGCAAAGTTTTCAATATTTGAGACAAAGCAATTAAGTAAGACATTCTAGAACTAAGGATCTGCCATAGCATGCTTTATATATAATTGTTTCTCCAATAACTGTTCTTACATACTAATTGCCAATCTCTAGCTATTTTATTTGGTTAGTGTCATCTTACAGCAATATAGTGTCTGACCTCCTCCATTTCCATTACAAATTTATAAATACAATGCATAAATAAAAATAAATAGGTCCAAAATTCCTTCCTTTTACTGTTTTACCAGAGTCTGGGCTTCAGTCTAGCTAATTACCTATTGAAGTTGCTCGGGCTGTCTTTGGGTACCATGAAACAGCAGCTCTGGCTTCTGAAGTTTATTTTCAAAGGCTTTCACCTACATACAAATGGACTCTGGCATGTACAAGATGCACTACCTTTTATTAGTAATAAGCTTCACCATTTGTCTTTTAACCACTTCTGTGTGAGACAGCACCAAATATGCTACAGCTCGTGGGTACCAGTAGGCCCAGAAATAAAGCAGTGATAGGGATGTAGCTGAGAGAAAGACTAATAAGAACTAGTTCTCCAATCAGAGCTGCCATGCCTAGAACCTGTGGTAGGGCTTCATACTCCACAGGACCTCAATTCATTTTATAATCCTATTAGACACTAGAAGTTTTATAGGATTTTTTAACAGACACACCCCCCTCCTGTACTCCTGGGAAGTCTGCATGCTCTGCATGGCTTCATGCTGAATAGATAAGCTTTGCATTGACTCCTGTAGGAGTTACTGCACATAAGCCACACTGCGTTTTTCACTCTTACAGGGAATCACAGGAGATTTGTAGCCCTAATATGCTCACACTGAGAGCACTGGACCACTCAAACATCCAATTCAGAGTAAAGATGGGGTTATGCAATGTTTATAACATGGTATTGTTTAATAATTAGAGGAAGTATGCCTCTCTCAAAAATCTGCTGCCCATGAAAGTATAACAGAAAACCTGGAAAACACAAAACTACTTTGTAGTAAACTGCAATGGACTAGGAAAGTCAAATAAATACAATAAATACTTATGAAAGGCATTATTAACCACAATGAAATGTGCTGTTCATAGTGCTGGTTGCCCTCTTCTAGATTTAAAAAAAAAAACCAGAAAGAAACAGAAGAGCCAGTTGCAAGCTGATACAGGAACTGAGTCTTCCCTTCTTTCTAGAACCTGACCTAACCACAGTCACAAGAAGTTGCTTCTCCTTTATTCATTCTTAAAATTTCCAGTTCCTGCATCAGCCTATGTCTTACAGTAAAATTATGTTTTATACTCTGAATAATCTGAAGGAAAGTTTTGGGGCCACAGGCCTGAGGAGTCATATTTGTTTCAAACTGTCACAGGTGAACAGACAAATTTTCAGTTAGCCAGGTATTTTACAAACATCCTAATCTCTAGCTAGGTTAAGGTATTAATTTAAAAAGAAAGAAAACATGTTTATGAAGAGTCAGAAAGACACAGGAAACTAGGTAAGCTGTTGGGGGTTACCTCCAGTAAGAAGCTAAGCACCACACCACTCCCAACTCCATTCCCTCCTCAGTGGAATAGAGGAAGAAAACGAAGAGTAAGAGAAAACTCATGGATCAAGATAAAAATAGCTTAATAAGCAAACAAGAAGAGAAAGAACAAACAGCATTAGACATGATGCAAAGGTACTTGCTCACCATGTCACATGAACAGACTTATACTCACTCAGATCATGAGCAAAACTACTAAACTACTCTACTTTCCATTTTATTGCTGAGCATGACATTACACAGCATGGAGTAGGTTTTTGGTCAGTTTGGGTTATCTGTCCAACTGCATCTCTGCCCAGCCTCTCGCCCATCTCACCTCCCAGTCTTTTCACCGGGCAGGGTGGAAACAGGTCGGAGTGAAAAGCAGAGAAGGCCTTGGTGCTGTGCAACCACTGTTCAGCAATACTTAGAACAGTGTTATTGGCATTGTTTTGGTCACAAATCTGAAACGCAGCACCATGGGAACTAGTATAAAGGCAATGAACTCCATCCCAGCCACACCCAGTACATAAGGAAAACGCTCAATTTACTATTTCAAATTCAAGTCCCAAAGCCTCTCTCACGCTGTGTAGAAGACTTCATCATATAGCCTTACACAAGGCCAAGGTATCAGGGCAGGTGCTTTTTTTTATTCTACCACCTCATGACACAACTACAAGAAAGAGCAGCAGCTGAAAAAAGCTATTATTTACTGCCCTGCCTGTTACTTCTGGTTCATCTTCCTCCCCACCAAAAAGGGGCAAGATTTGGTGCTTGTTGGTTTGGGGTTTTACTCCTCTTTTTAAGAACTGAAAAATCTTCAAGCAAAATGCCTTGATCAGTGGAAAAAGCAATGTGCAAGTCGTAGCATTAAGCCTGGCATACCCTGAAACTTCCATTTTATGTAAAGACGTTCGGTACAAAAGCATCAAAGAGAACAATGCATGGAAATTCAAGACCGTTGTCACATCTTGAAGTCAGTCCTGATGGCAACCAACCATGTGATGATAACGGGTTTGTGGATCACTGACCTTAATCATCCCTTGCAAGCATCCTATGCTAAGGCCTACATGTGCAAACTTGTGGTTTTGCTGCATAGTCGAATGCTCAGGTAAGAATGAGTGAAATTTTACGAAGTATGATGTTTTATAGGATGCAAAATTTTCACCACCCTGTATTTATCTGATTTACCTTTAAGAAAAAATATTCTACATGCTTAATGGATCTTAAAACTAGTTATCTCCTCCTCCAAATACCCATTTAATATCCTATGTATTTCACCTGCTGTACATATGCAGCTTTTATTTCCCATGTTCCAAGGTCCACAATATGATATCAAGTCTGTTTCTCTGAACAGTCCCAAACTTCACTTATTCTTAGAGGATGATCTCACTTTGGATTGGTGTTCAGCACAATCTTTTAAAGAGATAGCACCTGAAATAAGTCATCTATGTCTCATACCAGCAGAGGAAGGAAAGACATTGCAGGGAAGCCTTGGTCAGCCTGAAGCCCAGGTGAAAAACTCCCCTTTAGCCAAGCTAGACAGTACAGACTACTGAGATCCTGCAATCCTTAAAAGGATTTTAACTTACTTTCAGAGTGAAGTTGGCAACAGTTGTCTCAACTGATCCTAATCTCGCTCCTTGCTTTAAAGCCTGTCTTTCTCCAATCAGCCATACATCAGTGGCAGAAATATACCACTTCACTTGGCAATAGGGAACTGTTGATTGATTGCTGTACAAACTGTGCTGATTTACATGATTCTACCATTGAGACTAAAGATAATTTATTTCAGGTGTCTGGGAGGACATCAAATCCTTGTAGCATGCTCTGAAGTTTGCTTTACCTCTCTTCAAAAGAGATTGAAATTATTTCATTTACATAGTTATTTCAAAATTGGGTCTCTGTTAGTTAAATCTCTCATCTGACAAATTGCAAAGTGATTTCTGAAAATAGGTCATTTTGAAGACATACTGTTCTTTCAGTCCACCCCCTACAATGGCTTTTTCTAAACCAGAGATTCATATTTGCTACATTATCATAAGAAATACAAAAAAGTCATTAAGCAAAAGCAATTTCTTTAAGGAACGTCTTTAAAAATGTATGAAATGTACTTTACTGTCATTGGCTTTCAATTAAAACTGACTAAAGTCTACAAAGGCTATGTTTACACATGTGACAAATTCAAATGAGAAGGGCAAGTGAGATTAACCAAAATTCACAATAATTTTGACTGGATACTGCCTTTCTTAATATTTTCCTGCTGTGCTCTTTTTGAACTTTCTCTTACGCTTAATAGGATTTGTTTGGGATTTAGGATTAAATGATTATAGGCATTCTTACAGAGATCATCTGAATTTAGAGGTATACTTAAGACATAAGACTCATCTCTGGCAGTGCTTCAGATTATGCCACATTTCTGAATATTGCCACCTGAAGCTTGTTTTCTGGTTGTACGTTCTTAAAGCATTCACACCTAGAAACTGGAAAGGTTTTTATAACTCCTTCAAAAGATTCAATGAAAAATGATTTTATGGACATGTGTTAGACTAGTCATAATTTTGCCCTAAATAAAACTTTATGCCCATAAAAGACAGTCTAGTCTTGTTAGAGTTGGAGACATTAAATGGCAAAGTACTGAGTGCAGGCTGGGACATGATCAGTGGCAGCAAGACAGCAGGTCTCTACAGCTGACAGTCTGCCTGTCCAAGGAAAGCAGCTCCAAAGAATGAGAGAACAGTGACTGCGCCCAGCAACACCCTGCTTTCAGACATCTTGAGCTGTCTCTCCACTTTTAACAAGTCCAGAGTCAGGAAAATTTTATTAGCTTTTAATGGATCCCCTGGAAACAGATGTAAGGACAGATGAACATCAAGACCAGTAGAATTGCAGCTGTCTGTCTCACCTTAGAAACAGGGAATTGAATGAAACAGAATTACCAAAACCCTCAAGGAGAAGATAAGAAAAATGGAAATGTGGAATGTGTTGACTGTAAATGCAGTAAAAGTTGCTACTATCAGGATCAGTCTGTAAGCATGACACTAACCTTCAACATCATGTGTCCAGTGCTATTCTCCAGAGTCAATTAGTCATGATCTAGTGATAGAACATGTCAAGACATCTCACATGTATTTAAGCTGAAGAACAGTAATGCTGGTGAAAACAAAGCTGCATTCTGACTGCAGAAACTGCCACAGTCATCCTAGTCTAATTTTTGATGACAACAGAGATCCTGCATGCTACATGAGAGTTCATCAAATCATTTACCTTATATTCATATGGAATACATTTTTCCCTTGGCAATGTAGGCAAAGAAAGTCAGAAAAAGGACCCTGAACTGCTTTAGTTACAGACACAAAGCAGCACTGAAACTTCTCTTGTTGTTCTATTGAGCACAGGATGCTGTGGCTGCTCAAGTTGTCAAAGGGCAAAAGAGAAGTGCAGAGTTAGCATCAAAGGGGCTCTGCATAGGGGAGCAAACACTGCAGCATCTGGAGGGGCAGCACCTGAACTCCCAGAGGAGGAACACTTCCACAAAACTTTCCCCTTTCCTGCCTTCACCTGTGCTACAGAGAAACCCAGGACAGCGATGAAGCGTCAGAGACTGTTCATCCAGGCACACTTGCAAAGGCAGGCATGACAAGCTAGCTGGGAAATACACCTGCAGAAAAGCATGCAGCACTCCAGGCTGCTGCTTTTTTCAAAGCATTATACAGTCCCAGCTCCGCATAAGCTGGAGTCACATCACCAACGAGTATAAACCTTTCCACTACAATCTGAGCAGCACTGCTCATACTTGCTTCTCACCTTCCAGTGCTACAGCAGCTGAAAGGGAGGGGCAGGGGCAGCTCTTAAACCGCAGTGAGCTGACTTTGACTATCAGCATACTGTGCATTTTCTGAAAGACTGACTCTGCTATTGCGCTCCTGTTTATTGAGATCATATAACACTATTCAATTTTAAGAGCAACTACAAGTTCTGTGTTTTCTCTCAGTGTTCTCAGATTTGAAGGCTAAATAGGATGTAGGATGAAAGCATTTTGTTTTCATAAGAACCAGGCCTTCTACTACATGGTCACCAAGGCTGATACATCTCCCCCACCCGTTTGTGCACTTACCATTGGGTGATATGTTCCCTGTCCAAAGCTCTGCAGTCTGCTCTCCTACGTCATGTTCTATAAAGCACAGAAGCTGGCTAGGTATTGAACTGCACAGCTGCAGATTTTGTCCTTGGAAGCCCAGCACAGCTGTATGAGCACAACTTCAACTTCCATCTTCAGACTAGCACAGCTTTCTCTGTTTCCATGTGAGGAGGTATAACTGTGGTATGCAGGAACCACCAGCCCCTGCTCATGGTGGCCTGAACACACTAGCAAAGCTTGCCACCGGGGATTCAGACCTCCATACAAACTCAGAGACAATGCTGCCTACAGTGTAAGTCTACAGCAGAGCCAGGCAGTAAGCTAGGGCAGCAGAAAATAGATCCAGCCATAAGTACACTTACAGCATAACTTGCAAAAGAACTAAACCTCTCAGTTTGACTTAAATAGAAACCACAGGGCCCATGGGCAGGTGTGGGTGGTGACCCTATGGTGAGATAATTATGGTAAGGGCAAGTCAGGCTTATTAGAACATTCTGGGTCCTGTTAGCAGATTTGCTGATGTCTGTTCCTTCTGGAGAGCTTCACAATAAACACCAAAGAGAGTTTAAACACATGAAAACTTGCCTTTAGAAAGCTAGCAATGGCAACACAGGAACTCTGCAGGCAGGTCCTTTCTGCAGTCCACTCAGTAGCTTTCTGAGTTGCTTCAAACTCTGTGTAAAACCATTTGGCCAAAGGCTCCTCTGAGATGAGGCTGCTTACTCCCTGCTTTTCACCCATCAATCCTGTGCTCTTCCCTTAAGCTCTTTGCTGCTTATCCTGCTCTACCCCACTGACCCTTCAGCTCCAATAGATATTTTTTTATTATGATTTGCTCCTTGGGTACACAGATTTATCACCTTTCCTATCCTTTTTTCTGTGATCCTCTGAGAAACTTTACCTACAAGCACTTTCCAACTGCATTTCTGGAAAGGTGCTCCTGGCTCTCTTTGCTGGGCTTTTTTGGTTTGCTTTATGCAGGGATTCTGCTCATTGGTCTCCACAAAAATCTTAAATAATCTTTTGTGTCTTTCTCTGTGTCATTTAGAAAACCTCAACTCATGTGTCATTTCTGTCAGTTCTGTCCCAGCTGGTTTTTTCTGGATCGAGAATCCCCAGCCTTTGGCTAAATGCCATGCTTGCAGAAAGAGAAATGTTCCCAGGTCTTGTTTCCCTCTGGGGAATGGCTTAGCCTGTACTCCATCACCCACCTGGCTGCCTCAGGCACAGTGACAGGGTGCCTGCCCCCTACTTACAGTTTTACTGTTTACAGTTTCACTGCCAAAGGTTAATGAACACATTGTTGTTCTAGGTCTAGAAAATACATGACTCCTTCAACAGTTTCAGCCCTTTCTCCCTTAAACAATTTCCACAGGAATTCCGAAACCAATAGCTACTTGACAGGTGCTATCCTCTTTCATTTTCCTTTGCCTAAATCTTGGGCCACGATTCTCCAGCATTATTTCAGACTGTACAGCAAGGCTTTCTTCACTATGCTATATGCTTCAGAGCACTCTAAAAGGTGTTGTAATCAACTTTTAGAGATTTTCTCTGCAGTAGATGTAGGTAATTAGCTTTTTCCTATTCCTCAGCTCCACACGTCAGCCAAAACTTTCAGTTGGCATTAAAAAAATGTGTTGATTTTCCTCAATACTTGGGAATATAGGTTGCAATATCCATCTTGGTATTCAAAGTCCTTGCATGAATGCTTCTTCTGGCTTCAGGGCAGCAGAGTGACCCCAAGGTAAGGCTGCTGGTCACAAACCCTCCAGGTTCACTGTGAGTGGAGGCAGCAGTGGTGGCAGCAGTGCCTCAGCTCAGTCCTGAGCCTCCTGGGGTGGTCACAGCACTCCTGTAAAGTGTATGCTGGGAATGTCATACCTTGCACAAGGAGGCAAGGCACTGAGATTTTCGGGAGGCTGTGAAACTCAACGCTGAGGAACAAGGCCAGTGCCATTGGTGCACTGTGTAACACACAGCTAAATAAAAGTTGTCTTCTGCAGGCAGTTGTTGCTACCAAAAGTGATATAGAATTAGCCACAGAGAAGCTGTCCTGGAGGACTTTTATCCCAGGGAATGACTGAGCCAGGGCTACTACTGCTATTTAAATATGCCAAACGACTGGGCTTTGACCTGTACACTAACTACCCTCTCTTTCTTAGATTTTCTTGCATGAATAGGTAACACAAAGACAGTATGAACAAGACCTTCCTCCTCTCAAATATGAATGCTACACTTACAGCTTTTTGTTTAAACCTACTGCTGTTAAGCTTGGCTTTTCTTAAACCTCAACGGCATTTTAGTGAGCTTCAGACTGTCTCAGATGGGATGTCAAATTTAATATGATTTCAATCAATATTTTAGGGATGTACATGAAAGTGAGACATAAGAAGACACCAAACTGCTGAGTTCAGCTTAGTCCAGCTTAGTCTGGTATGGCTGGGCATATACAAACCAGATTATTAGGAACCTAAATAACTCCTATTAAAAGTAAGTGGCTGCTTGTGATGATGTTAGCTTAATGTAAGAGGCTACTGCCTTCTTCTGATGGAAATTACTGTCTCCTCAGCAGCAAGTAGCTGATGGTTGGAATGATCTTCTATTCTGCAGACTAATCAAGTTCCCTTGAAAACTTCACAGGGCTTATTGTACATTGTAATAGAAAAGGAGCTGTTGTGCTTCAGCTGGGAGGAGGTAACTTCCATTAAGTGTGTAATAACTTGTATATGTGCTCATTTGAGAGGTCAGGGAAATGGACAGACGTGATGAGTTAAATAAAAGTCATGTGGATTGTTTGCTTTTGGACTGGGAAACTTAAATTCCACTTCTCTTGAGTGTTAGGTACCAAAGTACTTTTTTTGGAATCTGGTCCTTGTTCATAGTCCAGATTTCAGAACCCCACTGGAAAAAGGAGGTAGGTTTGAAAGACAAGAATCTTATGTCCTCTCATTCCACTGTGATATATACAAAGCATCAAATGTATTTCTCTGCAGAAGGTATTACTCTGACTTACATACTGTTAAAGTTGCTATTAAGCCTGAACTGAAAAGGACACTATGTATGTTTTATTTACTACTTCTCACAGGGCTTAGTTATCTTCATAAACTTGCAAGCTTTGTATATACTAAAAAGTGCATAAGGTACTTAATTTCATGTGTTTCTTCACCTTTGTCCCTCCTAATAACTTCTCATTAAGAGACACATTAGATGCCAAAGAAGTGAGCTGACTTCTTTTTAGTACGCTCTCCAAAGATTGAGAATGCTGCATGAATTTGAAGGCATATCAAATGATCACATGTGAGGAGGTGCAAGTAAACTCACCCACGTTTGTAGACAATTAGAAGCTGGGCAAACTTGTCAGACAGCAGAGAGTGGGAGGTAATAGATTCCAAGCTGGTTTGCTTAGTCTCAGCATCACACTGCCCATAACACTACTACTCCCAGCTGGATGTTTTAAGCGTAAGCTGAACTCCTGTCCATATTGAATATGTTGGAACAGCACATAGAAATGCCACAAAAGTGACTGTACAATAGAAATATCAAAACTGGTTCAAGACAGGAGAGTAATATCAAAGTTCCAATTTATTGCCAAGACACAACTCATAAAGGGAGATCAACACTTATTACATCAAAGGAAAGAGGATGCACTGAAAACCATCTGTAAAGTAGAAGGGGCACAGCTAAGGCCATTCTTCCCAGAAGACTAGGCCAGAGTCACAGATAATATTTCTAAACAATCACATCTGCATCACAGAACTCTCTAGGTTCTTTTGTAGTCACCCTGACATGCCTTTCATGACAGGATGTTGGGATTTACAAATTATCCCATGCTCCTTTTCATCTGTGACTGTGCCATATTCACGTAGCCAGCACTGCTTCAATCTTATCTTCTCGAGACACAGCCCAGTATGATCCAAATGATGGACCTCACATCCTACAGATCCCCGGCTCCTCTCTGGAGTTACTGCATAGTCACATTGCTGCTCATTATTTCCACCAGTGAGCTACATACAGGATGGAATCTGTTAGCACTGCAGATCCTCTGAGGGACCATGTGTCTGAACCAGGAGGTGGTGAATTGAGTACCTGGGGACTGCCACACAGGAGCAAGACAAAGGAGGGTGGTAGTTATCCTAGGCAGAAAATTGCTTTCTCCCTGTTTGGTTCCTGACTCCATCATGAGCCATCTTTGCCTTTGTAATCAATGTCTGAGCTAATCACAGGCCAGGGAGGAGGTAAGTGCTCAGTTTCTGGAGTCACATGCACTGGGAAAGCCTCTAGTGTTCCTAAAGACAGACCTTTTCTTTCATAAAGACATTCCTAGGTGAAGAGAGAGTATCCTCTGCAGGTCTCTCTCCACCTCCCTAATCCTGCCTGTGTTGTCTCTGTAAATGGAGTTTGTGGATTTGGGTGCTCTTTTCCTGTTTGGCACAGCTATGGTCCAGGAGATCTGAAGTATCACAAAGCCAGCGCTGTTCATTGGATCAGTCACATCTCACCTGCAGAGGGGAGGGCACTGTCTCAGGCACAATTGTCCCACTGCATTGCCAATGGAAGCAAAGGCATAATTCATTCCTGACAGGATGTGGATATGCAACTCATGGGAGCAAAACAACACACATGTACACAAAGGAGACACGTAGGTTAAGCAACACAAAGAACCCAAACTTAATTAGAACTATGTATTTGGAGGCCAAACCATGCCCTCTCCGAATGATCCCATGAATATAATTCCTGGTCATCCATTCTGCTTCACCTTTTTCTCTCCTCCTGGCAGCAAAATGCTGCCAGTTGCAGCATCAAAGCTGATAACCTTAAATGATGGTTGCCAAAAGAGGTGTTCTCCTTCTCTCAGGAATGGTTGTTGTGTCTTTCTTTACTTTTCCAGGGACCCACCAAAATTGGCAGGAGAGCTCTTCATGCCTTTAGCAGTAACCACTATGGTCACTCCTTTGTTAGAGTAGTGCCTGATTCTGGAGCCCTTGATTGTGGAAATGGTGCTTTAAAGTCTAGAGCCAGCAACAGATGGAGTCAGCCAGCACCTCGAAGGGATGAGTGCTGTAGTCTATCAGGGACATGGAGAGGAATCACTGCTCTGATTCTCTTGAGCTCTTCACCACTGGGACTTGGACAGCAAACATCCTTCAGTGACCAGTGTTAGAGTTTGCTGGGCTCAAGCTGACAGATCACAAAGCTGACAGATCACTTTGTGACTGATCACAAAGTTTGTTACAGATACAGACAGCCCACATCTCACAGCTGTTGCTCAGCTGTCTTGGAATCCTGCCTTCAAACTTAAATTATTAAGTGACTAGTATATCTATATATAGCTGTGTCATGCAGGTCTATGTATTGCTATTCCAGTGCCCTTTACATTGTTAATAATTAGATTCACTTAACAAATGCAGAATTCATGAAACATCCAGAAAGAAGTATTTGTGTGGTAGGGAAAGATTAAAAGGGAAATTCATTTCACATAAATATTTTTAAATCTTACTTATAGCTCCATGAACCTCTTCCTCTTCATATTTAAATGTTATAGAAGAGTACAATCAATGTACAGAATTTCTTTTCATATTCAAAATTTACAGAAGAACAAATACATATTAATATAGAAGCTGTAATATATTCTGACTTAAGCTGTCATAAAATCTAGGACTTTTCACATCATCACTTTTGAAGGTCAGTGCCACAGAGAAAAAGAAGCATCTGTACTGGATCACCACGAACATTTGTAATACATTGCAATAAATACTGCAATGTATTTCATTTTTATATGTTTTTGATGAAGAGGCAAAAGTGCATCTTCAACAGTAACTTCTCAAAAATTGCTCATCTGTTTGGAATGGTTGTAAAAGAGATTGAAGCTAAACATTATTCATAGATACATTACAGCTCCTCACTGAGACCACAGCTGAAATGAGAAGAGTTTTCCAATGATATTTCATTTGGAGTATTGATTTTTCTGAGCTTGTCCCACAGAGCTATTGCATGCACGTTCCAGGCAAGTATGAGAAGATGTAGATTACCCTAGCTGGCTTTCTTTCCTAAGTTTGTTTTAATTCTCCCAACTTTGTTATAAACATTTTGCTCATTGTGTGCTTTAATTCTCTTCCTAACAAAGGTGACAACTGCTCCTTTGCAGAATTCTTGAAATTAAGACTAATACTTGTTTTTCAGAGGGTGCCTGAATCAATTTAGAAATGATGTGTGGAATACTTTTGCTTCTCACTGCAAAACAATGAAAAGTAGCAGTTATTTTACTGTGAAACACTTGCCAACAAAGTAGGTTGCTGAGTGTAGAAATCTGGAAAAGTCCAACCAAAAGATTATAAACACGGCAGTGGAGCACTCCATCTGGGCACCTTTGGTCTGTCGAGAAATCTGACCCTGATTTTTTATTTGAAGCCCATTCTCCAGTACTTAAGCTACAGAATTACTTAAGGGTTGCCTGAGGATTGTATGATCTCTGAAGCTCCCTTATCATCAAGCCAAATGATCTCATCAGGTCACCACAAGGCACAGTGACAAAGGAGCAAGGGGGCTGTACCACAGTTACCTCTCATGATTAACCTTGACGAACTGAAGTCAGTCTGACTCCTGGCACTGCAGTCATCTCCCAGAGTAATGGAACTTACTCTGTGTTCCCATGTGCCTGGGGGTTGCTGAGAAGAAGACAACTGCAGGTTTCCAGCAGTTTCTAAAGTGACAAAGTCCAGGGAAGGAAGAAGAAAAAGGAGCGTTAGCCACTTCAAGTTATGCTTCTCTCTGCAGGGCACCAGGACACAGAGGCCAGTGTGAGCACTAGCAGGCTGCATGGGCATCTTCTGTGTGCTGCTACCCGTCGTGGTGCAGCTTAGCAAATACTGCCAACAAGGAACAGAGTGTTCCCTGATGACCTGTGCCACTCTGCTCTCTCTGTTGCCTTACAAGGGTTTACACAAAGTTGCCAATTGCAGCCTTGCCTGTGGATTGCATTCTTTGGGGATGTTTTTTCCTTCCTGATGCAGGACATCAGCATATAAAGTTTCAACTAAATAGGCTTTATGGAGGGCTTCTCTCTCTTAGCAGCTGCAAGCCTGACAGAAGAAGCTGAATGTAATGGTCCTTTTTCTTCTTGGATGAGCAGACCAGAGTCAGTTGAGTCCCCGAAAGAAACACTGTTTTTGCATTCCATAATGACTTATTTATTTCACTATACATCGAATTCTGCAAGAACGGCCTATTAACTACAGGATATCAATACATTGCACACGTTCCAGGAGAAACTACATTAACAATAACATAAAGTAGTTACTATTTTATGAACTCACAATCCTGTATGATCCTATATTAAAATGTGGCAGGTTGAATATTGGATATTATATTTCAATCTACTTTAGATGAAAAAAATGAGAATATCCAAAAGGCTGAGTTGCTATAGTTCAGTGAAGTACTGAAGTGGTTTCCCAAACATTTCACATTATGATGTGAAAACAACTCCCTCGCCCCTCCACACACACACCCCAACCAAATAAAAGTTTCTAATAAAATGGTGCATTTCTGCCCTCATTTCAGGATTTTCCAAAACCAAAGGATCTCATATCATGAATATAAAGATAGTGACCAAGATATGCAAGTACCTCGAATTTTGGGTGCCTGTATCACCATTAGAACATTTGCTAGGATTTCTTTTTAAATCCACTGGAAAAATGGTGTTGTGAAAAAAAATTGCTGTGGAAACACTACAGGATGTTCTTGCTTGCCAAACTGGGTCGAAAAGAGTGTCAAAACAGCCAGCTGGCCCAAAATTTACCTTTTGCAGCTAGTGTATTGTTTGTAATGAATACAACCAAGGTTTGGCCCCTGCTCATTTTAAGGCTGAGCCTACTGCATTTAAGGTATGTCACCCAGCAAATTAATATCTTGCCTTCTGTGGTTTTCCATAAAAACTTTGAAAGACCTAGGCTTGATCCCATGTAAAAATTGAAAAATCTTTTCAATCCAATAAAAATATGAAAAGTCTTTCACTCCATATATTGTTTTCAATTTTATGGGGAAAACAAAAGGAAAATAAATAAATAAATAACTTAATAAATAAATAAAACTCTGAGATAGCTACCCAAACAGAAGGAGCTCCTAAATTACCATTCAGTTATAAGAAGTTAACTAAGAGCAATTTTTCTGGTTATTTTTCATTGAAGTTTTGTTTGAAATTGCATAGAAAGTGTAAGCCTAAGTGGAGACAATAAACAGGTAAATATTGAGTAAATTTATTTGAAAGTTTGTATCTTCTCCCACCAATAGCAGCAATAAAGCTTTCAGCAGGGAAAAACTCTCAAGAAACATTCCCTGAAACTATGGCCAAATGGGTCTATTTTTCACTCAAAGTGTGTACCATATGGGGGCCATAAACTGCCACAGGGTCACATTTAACTGGGGAACCAAGCTAAATAAAATAAAACCCAAGCAGGTAACTTAGTCTTCAAACTTCCCCACCTCCCTACCCTAACATGAATCTTAGTGGTCTGAAAACTGAGTTGCTTTTGCTTTATAAATAAATAAATCACTTGATTTGATACTCGGTGAATTTAGCTGGAGGCAAAATGAGATCTTTTTAATACTGTTAGTTCTTGCACTGTTTCTGACAGAAGCCCAGAATCTATCAATAATGGAGTTTAAGAGAGACACTTTCTTCTCAGATCTATAAAGAACAATAGGTAGACCATAACTTGAACTCTAAAAATTTAAGAAAACATTCAAACCCAGGCAGATGTTAGGTGGGAGCTTTTAATCTGTTAATATCTATTGACACGTTCTCATTGTTGTTACACAGCTTCTGGATAGACTTGTCACTCATGTCACTAAGACAGATATTTGTTCTCTGAAGTTTTTTCTATGCAGTGACCACAGATGACTAATGACTTTTGGATTAGATTTATTAATGTTTTGCACTTGTTTTTGTTACTGTGTGTGTTTGATTTAAGGAAACAGAGTACCCTCAGGTTTTGTGTTTGTTTGGTTGTTTTTCTCCTTTCATCTTGACAGCCAGTATTGAAAAAATAAATAAATAAGGTTTTTTTCAGGACCAAGAAAAAGGCTTCTGCAGTGCCTTAAGAAATCATATGCAATACATCATTTATCTAGTTTTACTGAGCACATATTTTCAAAGCTTACAGTGCAAATTTAATGCAACATTTCAATACAAGATTTAGAAAAACATAAAACAATGGAGTCACAATTTTCTACATGTCTACACATCTATTAGGGTCATAATTATTTAATTAAGCTGACCTGCTTCAAGGTGGCAAATTCTTTTATTCTGAAAAGTCTTTGACTAGCAAACACTTCGTCTCTCTTAAAATCACTATCTGAAATGAACACAAATAATCAAACCCTTGTTCTGTTTTAAGAAACTAGAATTTTCACGTTGCTCCAAAATAAACCAAAAATATTGCAAAACATAGAAAACTCATCAAATTTCATTTCCAAATAATGGAAATTGTTGGTATAACATGTTGTGCTCCTCATCTAAATAGGTTTATTGTAATCATTACACAGCACTAGCTTCAATATCAGCACAGCCTGAATGCTGATGTTTCTGCAGAGGTTGTTAACTAAAGAGACATTAAAATATACCAGGAAAAGTGCAGCCATTTCTTTGTCTTTCTTACAGAATATTTCAATCCCACTTTCACATCATCCTGAAGATTTTTCTTAGATGTAGCCCTCAATAAAAGTTGTAATTACCTTTCAGGAGAACGCAAGAACCACTGACAGGCCCAAAAGAGTAATTTTTGCTGCAAAGTGGATGGAGAACAGAAATAAAGCAGATCATGCCAGGTACAGATGATACTTTTCTTCGAGAATATACTTGTTTTCTGTAGACAAGTGAAATATGCTAGATCCAATTTGCCTGAACTACGGTAAGGAATTCATAGGACTTCTACAGTTAAAAAATTGGGAATTAGGAAACTTTATAAGATGGCTTGGGAATTTAAAGGAAGAAGTGTGACACTGGAGTAAATAAGGAACTTTCAAAGTAGAGGGATGCTGCTGGGAGAACATCTCTGGTCTTTGAACATGCTGCGTTCCAGATTTTTCGTAATGACCTTTATGCAAGGAAAATACTTCTGGTTCTAAAAATGAAATGTGCATGTGTTGCAGACCTGAAAGATACCACCAGAAGGAAAAAAGGGATGTAGAGAGAGTTTGGAAGAACAAAAGACACCAATCTGATATGGTCATTAAAGAAACAGCTAATATTTATCAAAGTCACCCTAGAAAGGATAGAGGGTATGAATGCTTCCCTACAAAACCCTGTCAAGAGTTCATCTAGAATTCCAAACACAACTCTAATCACAAAGGCTCAAGAGAAATGAATTCAGAAGGAAGAGCTACACAGTTTGGCCACCAGGATGGGAGGGGAAATAAAGTATCTCTGCTGCAGAGTGAGAACCGAGGTGTCTGCCTTGCTGAGGAAACAAAAATCTGCACTAAAAAAAATACATGTTAGTGTGAGAAATATCTCCAATTAAATTTCAAAAGACGGCCAAATAGAGTGAAACAAAGAACTTTAATCTCAGCGCGCTGGGTGCAGTCAGCCTCAGGCCAGAGCCTGAGAGCACACGTGGATGGGAGGGACGAGTCCTTTGAAGGTCCCTTGATTTACAGAACGCTCCCCTGCCCCTCCCGTGCCAAGCCCTGCTCCTTTTCTTCCTAAAAAGCTGATACAGCCTTGTTCTTGAATCCCATCGGGTCGCTCAGGGCCGGCTCTCACCTTCCTTCCCCAGTCCATGGGTTGTCTTCTCTGATCTATCAGGATGTTTCCCCGTCCCACCGCGTGGTCCCTTGGCAGTGAGCCCAGACTGCTCTCTCTGCCTTACACACTTTCCGGCCGCCTTTACACTGTCACTGTGAGGAACTGTGAGTGGACCTGCAAGCAACAACCAGCAACTGCAGGCAGCCCACCAGTCCCTGACAATTAAACAAAACAACCTCCAGGCACCTCAACGTGAGGCAACCATGAAAACTAATGCTTGTAATAAAACCACCTTATTTATTTCTTACATTAGGGTTTAGGGGGTGAGGAAATCGCCCCCGCCGCCCATCTCTCTGGGGCAGAGACGGGCGGCAGAGGCACCGACGCCGAGAACAAGGGGCAGGCAGCACGGCCGGGGTCCCGCAGCGAAGGGGAGCTTTGTTCAGGTTTCCCGCAGGTTATAAGGCTGCCGGGAGGGGAGGGGTTTGGGCGCTCGGCTGGCCCTTGAGAGGAGGCAGTGGGGTAACCGTGGGAACTCAGGAACCGGGGATGGACAGGTGAGACACCCAATGAGAGCACAGGATTTGCATACTGAAGGAATAAAACGTAATACATACAATGCGCGATAGCTAAAATAGAGAGTTAACAATTTTTCAAGCCCCAACAAATACACTTTGAGTTCCTGGGTTTTGAAAATTTGGGCTATTCACTGTTTCTCTTTCAGATGGATGTGCATTGCCTTTTTTCTTCTAGGGTGGTCCTATCTTACTCTCTGAAAATGTATCTTAAAAATATTAATTAAAAAAATCAATCAACTTGTCCCTATGATTCGTGAAGCATAAGCAAGAACATCTTTCTGATGAGCATTTTACTGAGAGCGTATGGGTTCACAGTGTAGAACCTGATAGTACAGATTTACTATAAGCAGAATGCATTAAAATAATACTCATAAATATTTCATATGCTCCTTAATCAATGTTTGTCCTTCCTTTTCAAATGCAAGCCATGTCACTTCATTGCAACTTGCTGTCCAACAATGTTGTGACATAAATCCTCATTAATTGATTCCTTATTACAGTAGTAATACCTTGAAGTCTTCATCTATTTAATTCCTATACTTGGAAAGAGCAAGGTTTCTTTTTAATGAGCACCAAAGCTTTCTGATTTCTCAAATTTCTAAATTATCTGTAATGAATTTTTTTCCCCACTATTAGAGTCCAACCACTCTGACAGCACATATCCAATAAAATTTTTAACTTTATTTGCTGCAAAATTTACCCAGTAATTTATCTGAAAACCAAAAGCAATCACTTTCATCTCTCACTTTAATAAGTTGTATATTTAAAGATGTTTATACATTTACATGTTCAAATACAACAAAATATAGAGGAGGACAGGGTTATTTTACTTAAAGAAATGTTTTCCCATGTCCTGTTCCCATGTCTCTCTCTCAAAGTGTATGTGCACTTTTTCCTCTCTCTCATTTCTTGCCTTTAATCCGTGAGGTTGCAGACAGTTTCCACAAAGATTCAGGAATGGTTTTCCTGATATTTCTTGTACTGATTGTGTGTTGAAAAAAATATCCTTCCTTTGTGTCTACAAGAGACAGACTTTCAAAGCATCCTCACGGAGTACCAAATGACAATGATGCATGGCAAACATTCCCCAAGATTAATTATAGATTGAAGGAAATAAAGAGAGAAAAATAGAAGTCATAAAATCCGCAGAATGTTTTTGAAAGAATCAATGGAATAAATACACCTGCTTGAGAGACAACTCGATGCATCATCTTGCCTTCTGGTAGTATGCGAAGCCATTTTCATCCCTGTCTTGAAGTTCCTTAACAAGTTAACAAGGAGCTCTGTTAAATGAGATCCTATTATACAAGCTAAAGACCTAAACAAGATTTGTTTTTAAGTGATTCACTATCCATCATCTCACTATTCAAGATTCAGCTTTTGAAAACATCGGAAGTAACATCTCCCAAAAAGGAGAATTCTCAGCTCCTGTCTTGCTCTTCTCATTACTACTTCTTAATACGGCTTGCAGTCTGTCATCCAAGTGCAACGTACGCAGGCACATAGAACGACAAACTGAATGCTGAATTATCCGCTCATTTTTGCTGCACATCGACTGGGAAAAAAGACAGACTCACAGGTATCTTTCGCAGATTGCTGAGGTCTAAGGAGTGAATCCACTTTATTAAGGTGTGCCCCCTCTTCTATAGAGGGAGCTAGGGAAGTCTCTGAAAACAGGGGAGGTACATATCATAAAAGGAAAGGGTAGGCACGGTTTTCTCTAAATATGGAAAAGGGTAGGAGGGTGCAAAACCTAACAAGGGAAGTAGGGGTGGAGGAACTTTTAATAAGGGAAATGGTGCATTGCAACAAACTTGGACCAATCAAAAATTTGCAATAAACTGGGGGTGAAACTGAGGGGGGAAAGTATTATAAAATGGGGTACAATGTTCAAAACAAGCATGCATTAACAATAAGTAACCATAGGGATAACTGTCCAGTCTTAAGAAATTGTCTTTGTTCTATTCTTTGCATAGTAGGATCTGTCACAGATTCTGGCGAGGATAAAGTTCTTTCTTCCATTTCTCAAAGGTCTCCCATGTCACTCGATGACTTCCCACAGATTTTGCCCAGTCTAGTCCCTCACAATATCTATTCCAAAAGTGTGGAGGAAGATCAAATGGCCTCTGGTGGGCCTAGTTTTAGGTCATCTGGATCTGCAGCCCAGTTTAACTGACTGCAGGCTGGCGTCGAACACTGAATCAAACTGCTAAACAAAAGACATGTGAGAAAGACAACATATAATAACGGAGACCTTGGAAAATGCATCATAATTTAGTATGTCACAGAGTCATGCAACACTCCAAATGAAAGAAAGGATGTTATAACAGAAGGTGCTGAATTATTCCTTACATGACTTTATGTTGTTATACACTTTTTGTATGACCACAACAAGTGATTTACCTCTTTGTGCCCTTTCTGTAAAACAGGAATAAAAACACATTCTCTTCTTTACCTTTTGTCTTTGTTCCCTGGAGTGTGGGCTAGTAGGGTATGAATTCTCTCCTTTAAGTATATATAGAGTTGTGCGCAGCATGACTTTTCAGGACTGTGCCATCTGAATAAAATACCTGATAACATTTAATGAACACTGACATTTCCAGAGTACCCTTGCTACTTTGAAAAGGCTTCTGTTACATTCTAATTTCTAAGGAATAGCATGATCCTAGTCATTCTAACATTTCAAACTATTCCTGGAGAGAATGTGCAAGATTAAAGTTTATGAAACAGTATCTCCAGGCCTTCACACACTTATTGTAGAATCATAGAATGGTTTGGGTTAGAAGAGACCTTAAAAGACCTTCTAGTTTCAACCTCCTTGCCACGGGTGGGGACACCTTTCAGTGGCACCTTCTGTGTCAACCTCATTCCTGACAGGTGTTTGCATAACCTCCCCTTAAGCTTTTCTAGCCATGGAGTCTCCACGGCATCCTTTCATCTTCTGTTGGCTCAGCCATGAATGCCACTGACAACCTGACACTTAGCTGTGTGGTTGCAGATTGCCCCAAATATCAGTATTCCTTTCTTCTTCTCTAGGGACATGTTCAAAGTTGCATACAACACAAATCCTATATTAACTGCCTCTTCTTGCTGCTTATATAGCTGGGATTCTTTGACAACCATCTGTTGTAAGAAGTCATAGAATCATAGAATC
>VXAY01007020.1:5820-28392 GCA_013399855.1 Oxyruncus cristatus
CCCAATGGACACTGCGTGTCCATTGGGATCTCTCTGGGATCGCGCTCACTGCATCCCAGAGCTGGAAGGGACGCCCCCCAGCCCCTCACAGTGGGTGGCTCCAGCGCCCCAAAGGTTGCCCCATTTGACTCCAAACTCAACAGTTTTCCCTCCCTGCCTTCAATCCCAGGGCTCCCGCGGCAGAATCCTGGGAGTTCTGGTTCCTCTGAGCCGTTTCTTTGCGGGCGCGGCGACGCGATTAATCCCGGAATCCCGGGACACGCCGAGCTGGAAGGGACCCGCGAAGATCACCAAGTCCTGGTGCCTTCAGGGAGGGATCGCCCCCGCCAAAGGAATTCCTGGAATTTTCTACCCTTACACGGTCCAGGGACCCATTCCAGCGGGTGGGTTTGGGGCTGGGTCTGGCCCACTGGGTCCTGCAGAGTCCCCGCTCCTTGTTGGGGAAAGGGTTGGTGCCCATTCCCGGCTCGTTCCCTGTGACTCCAACCATTTCCTTCCATCCAGGGCCCGATTCCAGCCCACTCTCCCTGCGCTGGGGGTGTTCCTCAACAGATTCCAGGTGGGAATGGGTGAGGGACGAGCAGCCAGGGGTCACAGGGGGAGCGGGTGCTGTTGGTCGACTCTTCGCTCTCACCCCAAGCACAGGAACCACCTCCAGGAGCTGTGGGGTCAGGGCTGTGGATGGGGAGGGAAGGGGCTGTGGGGTCAGTGGGATCAGGGCTGTGGATGGGGAGGGAAGGGGCTGTGGATGAGGACAGATGGGGCTGTGGGATCAGTGGTGTGGATGGCAAGGGAAGGGGCTGTGGGGTCAGCGCTGTGGATGGAGAGGGAAGGGGCTGTGGGATCACTCTGTGGACCAAGAGGGAAGGGGCTGTGGGATCAATGGCGTGGATGAGGAGGGAAGGGGATGGAGGATGAGTGTGTGGACAAAAAGGGAAGGGACTGTAGGGTCAGTGGTGTGGATAAAGAGGGCAGGGGCTATGGGATCCATCAGTGGTGTGGACAAGGAGGGCAGGGGCTGTGGGATCAGCGGTGTGGCTGAGGAGGGAACGTCCCCGTGCCCTCGCAGAGGTCAGCGCTGCCTTCCCCCGTCACCGCTGCCTTCTCATCTTCCTCCTCCACTCCCAACCTGAGCCGAGCTCTCTAATGGCTCGCTCTTAATTAGGCTGAACTCTGCGTGCCCCGCTTGCACGCCCTTCCCTTTGTCAGCTAATTGGCCGGGCTTTCTGATCTATTATGTAAATAGTCTCCGTCTCTGCGGCGCAGTGTCGTAATGCACCGCATTCCTGGGAGCCTGGGCTTCTGTTTCATGGATTTGTGCTCCAGCCCCGGGCGAAAACAGCAGCGACAACAACAAAAAGCAGGCAAGCCTTTGGCTCGTTTTCTGGAGGCTCCACAAACGAGCTGCAGAAGAAGAAAGTGTTCCGGGCAGCGGTTCAGGGCAGCGCACGGGGAGAGCGGCAGGACGAGGGCAGAGGGAAGAGTCCCGAGCCGGGGGCTCGCAGGGTGACCTGCGGCACCTGCCCGTGCAGGGCCAGCGCTGGGGGTGACAGCGCTGGGGTGACAGCGCTGGGGGTGACAGCGCTGGGGTGACAGCGCTGGGGTGACAGCACTGGGGTGACAGCACTGGGGTGACAGCACTGGGGGTGACAGCGCTGGGGTGACAGCGCTGGGGGTGACAGCGCTGGGGTGACAGCGCTGGGGTGACAGCACTGGGGTGACAGCACTGGGGTGACAGCGCTGGGGGTGACAGCGCTGGGGGTGACAGCACTGGGTGTCCCGTGGCACGTCCCCGGGCAGGGAAGGAGCAGCTCTGCCCTTCTCTCTGTGCTGGGTGCCCCCGAGGCCACAACTCCACTCCTGTGCCAGGGGCTGGACCCTTCTCAGGGAGGACACAGAGGGGCTGGAGCGTGTGCAGGGAAGGGACCGGAGCTGGGAAGGGGCTGGAGCAGCAGGAGCAGCTGAGGGAGCTGGGGGGGCTCAACCTGGAGCAAAGGAGGCTCAGGGGGGACCTTCTGGCTCTGCAACTCCCTGACAGGAGGGGGGAGCTGGGGGGGGTCGGGCTCTGCTCCCAAAAAACAAGCGCCAGGACAAGAGGAAACGGCCTCAGGTTGCATCAGGGGAGGTTTAAATTGTACATCGGGGAAAATTTCCTCCTGGAAAGGGTGGTGAGGCCTTGGCAGGGGCTGCCCAGGGAGGTTTGGAGTGCCCAGCCCTGGAGGTGCCCAAGGAAGGCCTGGCCGTGGCACTCAGTGCTCTGGGCCGGGGGACAAGGGGGGCATCGGGCACAGGGGGGACACTGGATGGTCCTGGAGGGCTTTTCCAACCTTTAGGATTCTGCTGTCGGGGCTTTCCCATGCAAAGCCCTTCCAGCATCGTGTCCAGTTTTCCCCCTGTCCGGGCTCCAGGGAAGCTCCTCACCATTCCCAGGGCGCCTCATGAAACCGTGCATGGAAGCTGTAGATTTTTAGGAAAACCTTGGACATTTAAGGAGCTTTGTGTGACCAGGAAGTGTTTATGTGACAGACCTGCTCGTGAAGACAAGTCAAGGGGTTCTCCTTCCCACCAGCCTGGAGAAGGCACCAGCCAGTGCTGACAGGGCAGCAAGAGGCCCAATTCTTCCTAAAAGTGATCAAGAGTTTTCCAAACCAGACACTCAGCACCTCTTTTTTGGGGTTAGAGATGGTCCTAAGGGGTCTCCTGCAGTGCCCCAGGTCCTTCCAACTGTGCTCCTGTCACGGGCAGCTCCGAGAGGAACCCAAACGTGGTGTCTGAAGTCACTCCCCAGAATATCAGCCGGTGTTTTCCTAGAGGGATAAAGGAAGGGAGCAAAGGAGAGGGAGAAAAACTTCCGAACTCTAATTATTCCACGGACAAAGGGAGCTATAAAATAAATGAGCAAAGTCCCTGCTCCGATAAATCCACTTAGAAATCCAAACCCAGTAGCAACAGGGTAATTTATGTGCCATTGAAAGGGGTCCAGAGGAAAATTGATGAAGTCTCTTATTTGTGTAATAAATCAGTTCCCATTAATGGACCTGATACACATATTTATAAACACAGGCTGGTTGGTCAGGTCCTTGCAAGGGGGGGCTGGGGAGAAAAGGGGGCTCTGAACCCATAAACTCCTTCCTGATAAATCCAGAAAGACAATCTGTGAAAAGATAGTGGGGACTCAATTTATGGCACCTGAAAGGGAGCCAAGGGGGAGTAAATCTTTTGATTCTTGCAGGGACAAATCTGGGGAAGTCCTTTTCTTCCTCTGTGGCTCTGGAGGGGGCCGTGGAGCCACTTACAAATTTGGGATCAGCTCAAACTCGTGTGCCCTGCCCACACCTCCCTGGCCCTGGCCCAGGAGTGCCAGGGAATCGTTGGGGTTGGAAGAGACCTTAAGGATCATCCAGTGCCACCCCCTGCCCTGGGCAGGGACACCTTCCACTAGCCCAACTTGCTCCAACCTGGCCTTGGACACTTCCAGGGATCCAGGGGCAGCCCCAGCTTCTCAGGGAATTCCATTCCAGTCCCTCAGCGCTCTCATAGGGAAGAATTCCTTCCCAATATCCCATCTGTCCCTGCCCTGTGTTGGTTTAAATGCTTTTCTGAGACAGGACAGTAATAAACTAGGGCCAAACCTTTTTCCTGGACCAGTCCCTTCCCTGCTGAAGTGCATTTAGGGTCAGATTATCGGCACAAAACCCCAAAGTTCCAAGGATTTTCACCCAGGGCCAGGATATTGGCTCACCCAGGTGCTTCACTGTCAGCAGTGCCCAGTTTTATCCCTGCCAGTCCACAGCCTCCTAAAAAAACTGTCTGGGCACATTCCAAAGGGTAACAGAGGCTGCCTCCCAGAACTCTCCTGTTGGTTTTAGGGGGGAACAAGGGAGTCCAGGCACGAGGGCAAAGGCAAAATGCAATAACCCCAAAAGATCCTCCAGTGCAGGAGCTCCGTCGTTCGAGGGTTTGACCTTGACTGGAAACCTCCTGATCAACCCCCTTGGTCTTGGAAGTCAAGATTCCTTTAAAAGGCTTGGAATTAGGACATTCAAAAGTCACTTCCAAAGTCAGTCATTCCCTAGTCCTGTGCCATGTGCTTGTCCCAGGGGCCTGAGAGGAGACCATGGCTGGGCTTAGTTTTGGGGAGAGGCTTGACAAGTGTGACCCAGTTTGTGATTCCAGCAAGGGCCAGTTTGGTGATCACAACAGAACCATGGAATTGTTTAGGGTGGAAAAGACCCTTAGGATTGAGTCCAACCATAAACCCAGCACTGCCAAGGCCACCACTGACCCGTGTCCCCAAGGGCCACATCCACAGGGATTTTAAATCCCTGCAGGGGTGGGGATCCACCCCTGCCCTGGGCAGCTGTGCCAGGGCTGGACAACCCTTTCCAGGAAGGAATTCTCCCCAGTATCCAATGAGCTGGACTCTGGTCATCCCTCCTCCCGACCCACCCAGGTACAAGGCCCCTCTGCAGCCCTGCAGAAGATCCCAGGCCACTGCTGGGAGGTTCCTCCGAGGTCCGGGTGGCACAGTTGGCACCAACCCTCACCCCGACCCCTCCCGGTGCCAGACACACCAGGTGCAGCTCAGCCCGCTCCAGGTCCCGGTGCCCCGTGGGCTGGGATGCCTGGAGGGGGCCCAGACGAGGCTGGGGGCCTGCGTGGCTTCCCCTGAGCGTGCAGGGCACGGGCTGCGGGTAGGGAGTGCCCGGCGTGGGTGTCACGGCTGGCTGGGAAGTGCCTCCTCCTGCAGCCCAGGGACAGGAGGGGCGCTGGCAGGGCGCTCCAGCCCCTCCTTGGCACCTGGTGGGAGCTTCCCCGGGGAGAGGAATGCGCTCTGGGGAGGCTGGGAGCCAAGCTCCGGGGTTATCACGGGTCCCATCGTGGGACTCAGCCTTGTGGGCTAACGAAGCTGGGTGATCTCAGAGCTCCTCCTCACCCCCAGAGCTGGGTGAGGCCCTGCAGGTGTTTACCCAAGGACGGTTCCAACCAAAGGGAGAAGGCTGGAGGAAGAGCTGGACAAACAGCCAGCGCCAGGAGGGAGCTGGAGTCTGGGAGAAAAGGATGTGTCCTAAAAAACTGAGTTATCCCAGGCCTGGACCCTCTACATGGGCGGCTGTGAGGGTGGCACAGGTTGGGCAGAGAAGCTGTGGCTGCCCCTGGATCCCTGGAAGTGTCCAAGGCCAGGTTGGAGCACCCTGGGCTGGTGGAAGGTGTCCCTGCCCATGGCGTGGACGATCTTTAAGGTCTCTTCCAACCCAAACCATTCCATGGTAATCCATAGATATCAGATTTAGGGCTCAGGAGCAGGAAGATGAATCTCCCCTCAGAGTCTGGGATCTCAGCCACAAGCTCTTGTCTGAAGGCAGAGTGGTTGGGTCAGCTCCCAGGGGTGTGTGATGCCCTGGAGATATTCCTCTGTCTCCATTTCCCGTGGCTGGGAAGTTACTGATGTGTCCACCTCGGTCCCTGAGGAGCTCAGTGCAGGATCACCTGTATTTTCACAGAATCACAGAAAAGGTTGGGTTGGGAGGGCCTTCCAACCCGAACTTTTCTGTGACTCTATGAAAATCATAGGATCATAAAGATCGTCTGGTTCCAACCAGGCTTGTGCAGTGTCCACCACTGATGAACCAACTACAGCAAAATACAGGATTTTTCCTAAAACATGGGTGACAGTGAAATCCCAGGCCTGATTTAATCCCAGGGTGTCGCTGCACAGCAGGGAAAGTTGGGAATGGTAAATCTTTACAACTACTCCACGCTTTGGGAAGCACCTCCAGCCTAAACCCCCCCTGAAGGCTCGTGGCTGCAGAGCAGCTGATTCCTTCTGCCTTGCAAAGCAACAAGGCAGGGATGGGGAAGGGCCCTGAGGAGCAGCTGAGGGTACTTGGCCTGTGACAGGGCCCAGGGAAGGGCTGGAGCTGTGCCAGGGCAGGCTCAGGTTGGATCTCAGCACAAGGTTCTTCCCCCAGAGGCTGGTTGGCACTGACCAGGCTCCCCAGGGCAGTGGGCACAGCCCCAAGGCTGCCAGAGCTCCAGGAGGGTTGGGATGATCCTCTGGGGCACAGGGAGGGACTCCTGGGGATGGGCCTGTGCAGGGCTGAGAGTTGGGCTGGATGGTCCTTGGGGGTCCCTTCCAGCTCAGCATTTTTGGGATTCTGAGAGTTTCCATCGTGTCAGAGCTTGGGAAGGTTGAGGAGAGGACCCGAATTCCCCGACTCTGCCTTGTGCTGCGGTGGGAAGGCAGGAGCAGGGCTTGGTGTCCATCCTGTACTTGTGCATCACCAAACCCTGTTGAACCTGGCCTGGGGAAGAGCCTCTACCTCTGGTTTTAGAACAGATCATGGAGAAACTTCCCAGAGGCTTGAGCAGAGCCAGGAGCTTTCCCTGAGCTCCCTTCAGAGCAAGAACTGGACGGAATGGATTCCCATGCACGGGGGCACGGGAACCTCCCTGGGCCAACAGGCAGCTCCAGGCGCATTCCCAAGCATTTGCTAAGCGTGGCCTAAACCAGAGCTCTGAGGTAACTCCTCAGGTGTGAGATGGGACTAATCTTGCTCCTTGTGCAACCGAGTCCCGTGCGGGCATCCAACAGCTTCGGTTGCAGCAACAGCCCAACCTCCAGCGAGAGTAATTAGTGTTCCTGTGGGAGATGAAGGAGGGAAAAGGCTTCACCCACCACTCCCTCCCACGCTCAGCCTTCATGGGGACTTCTGGGGAAGGAACCACTTGTAACTTCTCCTTAACTTCTTATTACAGAATCCCCAAATCACAGGATCCCGGGATATGCTGAGCTGGGAGGGACCCCCAAGCACCACCCAGCCCAACCCTCAGCCCTGCACAGGCCCAGCCCCAAGAGTCCCCCCCTGTGCCCCAGAGGATCATCCAAACCCTCCTGGAGCTCTGGCAGCCTTGGGGCTGTGCCCACTGCCCTGGGGAGCCTGGTCAGTGCCAACCAGCCTCTGGGGGAAGAACCTTGTGCTGAGATCCAACCTGAGCCTGCCCTGGCACAGCTCCAGCCCTTCCCTGGCTCCTGTCCCTGGTCCCCCCAGAGCAGAGCTCAGTCCCTGCCCCTCCTCTGCCCCTGCCCAGGAATTAACCCCATTAACCCCATCCCACCTTGACCTCCACGCAGGAGTACCCCCTGACTGCAGAGCTTGCTGTGGAATCATCAAGGTTGGAAAAGACCTCCAAGGTCATCAAGTCCAACTTTCAACCAAACACCACCATTCCCACCAAACCACGTTACGAAGTGCCACTTCCACGTGTTTTTTGAACACTTACAGCCCTGGTGACTCCACCACTTCCCTTTTCCAAGCCCGTTGTGTTGCAGGTTAGTTGGCCGAGGAAGAGGTGAGGGCTGGGACCTCTGTCCTGCTGCCACCATCCTCCTTGCAGAGACAGTGTTGATAGTCCTTCCTGCCGTCCCCTTCCCTACAAAAGAGACGGGAGATGACTCGTGGGGAGCAATCCATGACGCATCAGCTTTCCAGAACTCAGGATGTTTGACCACAGGACACCTTCAGCTCTGGGAATGCTCACCAAGCTTGGGCCAACCCACGAGTTGCCCTTTGGGCAGCTGTTCCCTGAGGTCATTTCTCAGTGAAAGGACATCCAGAAATGACTGACATGACCTTTACCTTCCAAGGGACGCCCTGACCATCCCAGAAATTCTCTTTTCCTTACAGTTCTGGAGGGCAGCACTTTGTCCCTGTTGTCACCAAACCCAATAATCAGTTTTCTCTCTCAAAATGGGGATTTTTTTTTTTTGGTTGTAATGACAATAAATAGAGTGGGAATGGTCCCAGGATCCCCCTCCCTCTGCCCTGGTCACCCACGAACCCAAGAACAGGGTGGACAACCCGTGCACCCACCCTGAGCTGTGAGGAGCCCACACAGCCCTCTGGCTCCAGGACTCCATTCCCTGAGTTATCCCTTAATCTCCAGTGAGATCTAAAGCAAATTCCTGGGAGGTGAAGGAAGATGCACGTGCTGTGTCTGACCTGCCCTGGGTCTGCTGGGAGCAGACAGTGGGATGTGAGGCTGGGCAGGACCTCTGGGCACCCTGCCCGGGAGCTGAGGCTTGCCCAGGGCTGGGCTTGCCCAGGGCTGAAGCTCTGGAGTTTGTTGTCCCTTCTTCCTCCAGATCTCCGGGAGCTTCCCCCAGAGGCTGGTTGGCACTGACCAGGCTCCCCAGGGCAGTGGGCACAGCCCCAAGGCTGCCAGAGCTCCAGGAGGGTTGGGATGATCCTCTGGGGCACAGGGGGGGACTCTTGGGGATGGGCCTGTGCAGGGCTGAGGGTTGGGCTGGGTGGTCCCTGGGGGTCCTTCCAGCTCAGCACATTCTGGGAGTCTGGGAATGTTCTCCTCTGCTTTACTCCAGTCCCTCTGTGCGATGGGTTGTTTGTACAAGGTTCCTGAAGGAATTACTCCCCGGTTTTCCCGAAAATTATATCCCCACATGCCCAGTACCCCTTAAAAAGATCATGAAGGCTCAGTGCAGGATGGTGCATCAGTGAGTTACATGATGGCCAGTCCATCTTACCATGGAATCCTGGAATGGTTTGGGTTGGAAGGAACATTAAAGATCATCTCATCCCACCCCCTGCCATGGGCAGGGACACCTTCCACCAGTCCAGGTTACTCCAACCCGGCCTTGGACACTCCCAGGGATCCAGGGGCAGCCACAGCTTCTCTGCCCAACCTGGGCCAGGGCCTCCCCACCCTCTCAGACAGCAATTCCTTCCCAATCTCCCATCTCTCCCTGCCCTCTGGCAGTGGGAAGCCATTCCCTGTGTGCTGTCCCTCCCTGCCTTGTCCCCAGTCCCTCTGCAGCTCTCCTGGAGCCCCTTTAGGCCCTGCAAGGGGCTCTCAGCTCTCCCCAGAACCCTCTCTCTTCCAGGCTGGACATTCCCAGCTTTCCCAGACTGTTGCCAGAGCAGAGGGGCTCCAGAATCCTGGAATGGTTTGGGTTGAAAGTGACTTGAAAGGCCATCCCATTCCACCCCCTGCCACGGGCAGGGACACCTTCCACCAGCCCAGGGTGCTCCAACCTGGCCTTGGACACTTCCAGGGATCCAGGGGCAGCCACAGCTTCTCTGCCCAACCTGTTCTGGGAAGGACCTTCAGTGAAGGCACAGCCCTTTCACCCTTCCCAGGGCAAGGGAAGAGCTTTCAGTCCATGAAGCTCCATCAGAAATCCTTGCCCATTACCCACAGCCCCCGTTACCCCGAGGCCACAGCCCTGTGGGACCCGAGAGGGGACATTCCACCAGGTCCCACCAGAGAGGGAACGTTGAGTGAGGAGACTCAAAGTCAACTTGAAAACATCCCGTGGATTCCGAAGGATGTTTGAGCACGTTAAGAAATGGTTTTGGCCTCGTCTTCAGACCCAGTTCCAACTTGACTGGGGTTTAATCCTGACAGGATTCCAGCGCAGGGATCATCTCCTGCTTTCCCCCAGGGGCAGTAAATCCCTGTCTTTGTGGCTGGACGCCGCTCTCCGGGACACCAGAGGCAGGCTGGGCTCCAGGAGCGGAATAATCCTTAGGTGGGAGAGGTCGGGAGCGATGAGTAAGATTTAAACTCAACCCACTTCGTTCGGGAATTTCATCACCACGTCCCTGCCTTTCTCAGCCAGCTTAAAATCCACAAAGGATTGTACGAAATGCTTTGATGAGGTTCTTAACTGGGTTTGGAATTCTGGAGGCATTACCTGAGATACAAGGGAAGGGAATTGCACGAAGAGGTCTGAAGGATTCACTAGAATTGAAATTTGACTCCTCTCTTTCCCTTTCCCAGAGGTTTTTCTTGCACCTGGTTAAAATTTCCCTTCTTCCGAGCGTCTTTCCAAGAAAAGGTGGATATATTTTGGGAGAGACAGCATTTAAATTTTAATAAAGTCATGCTAAATACTTCAATCACATACCAGTAAAAAAGAGAAGCTGATAAGGGAAAGGAATAACAGGGGAAACGCCAGCATTTTATAGAATGCTTTGGATTGGAAAGGACCTTAAAAATCTACTCCCAACCCCCAATTTCTCCAGTTGTAATTCCCAATTACAATCAAATTACAATTGAAATTCCCAATTACAATCTTTGGACACATAAAAACTAAAAATACCTCAACTTACTCTTCATTCCTGATATTTTATTTTTTTTTATGGGTGGATTTCTATGGGATTTCTGAATGTCTTTGTCCTTTTGGGAGGAATTGGCTCAGTCGTTTCAAGTCAAAGGACATTTTTGCTGCTGTAGCTCATCTTTGAAAACAGGAAATTTTTCCTCTGTGTCAAAGCATTTCCTGTGACTTTTATTTTTTTTTTTTTGCTCTGAGTTTTCTCGTTGTTTTGCGAGCTGGAATATTCAGAATAGGAATGGGAAGGGGTTTAAAGGCTTTGGGTTTGTGCCCACGTGAGATGTGCGTGTGCTGATTTAGGGACAAAACAAAAATCTCTCACCTGAAAGGACAAACTGAGGCCTTTCCCCTTCTCAAATAAAAGCCTAAAAATGGTATTTCCCGTAAAACTGAAGGAGGAAAAGAGCAAAGGAATGGGATTTTCACTGCGGGATTGTCCACAGTTAAAGCTTTTCTTTTGCATTCGGTGGTTTTCAGGCCTTACAAAAACCTTTTCTGTCGGAATACTGTCCATGTGCTGACCTAGAACTTTATTTTTAGGGGTTTTTTTTTTTAGTATTTTTTTATTAGAAAACCATTAATTTGAGCACCAGCACAGACCTGGTGTCTACATACAGGGGGTGGCAGGCTGGAGGATAACGTAGAGCCTGACTTGGAAAAGCTCCTCCATGGAAATAAATTCCCAGCCGTGCCATTCCCTGGCACTAATATCTCCAAAGTTCAGCCTCCAGATGGTCCAAAACTCAAACAAAAATAGAGTTTTAAGCGACACAGGACCAGGCAAATACCAACTTGCAGCTCCACTGCTCCCACCTTGCAGGTTCCAGCTCGGCCAACATGGAATCCAGGTTTTCAGCAGGAATCTGGGCTCTTAATTATTGCTTTTTAAAGCCTTAACATCGATTTAGTCTCCTGTACTCTGAGAATGGGAGCAGGAAAGGCTTCTTGCTGCAGACCAAGGTGGGGGTGACCGGCTTCCATCCGCAATCCAAGGGTTTGGATGCTGGTTCTTGGCGCTCCGAGTTGCTTTGGAACCACGGAAAAGGTCACGGGGAGGAAGGTTGGGGTGGCTTCAACGACAGCTTTGGGTTGGGAGATTCCGGGAGGAGCCGAGGAATGGCCGAAGTGTTTATGATTTCCCCTGGCAACCTGCAGGGACAGTTTATGTTGCAGGCGAGGAGCAAAGGTTAATGGAATGGAAAAGCTGGGAAATGCAGGACCAGGAACGCAAATTGAACCTGGAAACCACGATCTCCCCTGGGCCCCTGGCGGGGGCTTTGCCGTCCCCTCTCCGAGGGGAGGGAAGAGGTGCATTTCACAACTCCCCAAATGCACAAAAAAACCCAGATGTTTTCCACCTCGTAGCTTGCATGTTTTTTTTTTTTAAAAATGTGATTAAAATCTGTGCTTTTGCGAGGGGTCCGTGGTTTTTCCGCCTCGTTCTTAGTCGTGGACTGAAAGGAGGTCGATGAAAGGAAAATGTCTGTGGGGATTTGAAAAGCTCTGGTGTGAAGCAACGGTGGTTTCTTCAAGGAGATGTCAGGCCTGATTATTTGGAGATCATCTGAAGATTGTTTGCGGATTATACGAAGCCGGGTTCTAATCCCTGCCCCGCTTCGGAGGGATGGAATTGAGCGTATCCCAGGGAAATGGCTCAGCAACGTACCCAGGGCAAGAGCAGCGTTTCATAACCTGCTCCAGCTCGTCTTCTGCTTCCCCTCCTGCGTCTCCCAGCTCTCCCAATCCCCCCTGCTTCCACACTTCATCCAAAAGCCAGTCCTTGTGCTGCTTGGCTCGTTTGCGGTAGATCACCCAGGACCATCCGACGGGCAGAGCCGATTCCAGGGAATGGTGGGTGGGCAGAGGGCACAGACGCCCCCGGGGCTTCTCCGGCTCACAGAAGCCTCAGCCCAGAGTGAAGTGTGTGAAGTGTCACCTTTGGCTTCTTTGGGTTGCACTCAGGCCTGGAGGCACCAACCAAGGCCACTGTCCCACCACCCTCAGTGCGGGGAGGTCACAAAGTACCAAACTCATGGAATCATGGAATTGTTTAAGTTGGAAAAGCCCTCTGAGATCACCGAGTCCAACCGTTCCCCAGCACTGCCAAGGCCATCACTGACCCACGTCCCCAAGGGTCACATCCACAGGGATTTTAAATCCTGCAAGGATGGGGATCCACCACTGCCCTGGGCAGCTAAACCAGGGCTGGACAACCCTTTCCAGAAAGGAATTTTCCCCAATATCCAACCTAAACCTCTCCTGGTGCAATTTAAAGCCATTCCCTCTCCTCCTGTCCCTTGTTCCCTGGGAGCAGAGCCCGACCCCCCCTGGCTCCCCCCTCCTGTCAGGGAGTTGCAGAGCCAGAAGGTCCCCCCTGAGCCTCCTTTTCTCCAGGCTGAGCCCCCCCAGCTCCCTCAGCTGCTCCTGCTGCTCCAGCCCCTTCCCAGCTCCGTTCCCTTCCCTGCACACGCTCCAGCCCCTCCGTGTCCTTCTGACCATGAAGGACCTTCCCTGGGTCCTGTGGGAGCTCAGGAGCGCACAGGGGATCCCCTGAATCCCTGTGCTCCACCACAGGAGTGCAGCCAGCGGTGACCAAGCCTTTATCCCCACCTTGGACTGGGTCTGTCCTGGAAGTCACCTCCACGTGGCACAGGAGGAGTTCCAGGTGACTCCAGGAGAAGTGTGGGAACAATCTGCCAGCACAGGGGCTGGGGAGGGGACTGAACATGGTCTGTGGGTTCTCAAGCAACACCACGAAGCAAATGAAGAGCTTTGGGGGTGCCAGCCCAGCCCTGGCCGTGTCCTCCCAGCAAGTCGAGCTTTGCCTTGAGCCAGGGCCAAGGGGAGCATCTGCAAGGCCTCGGAGCTCCCTCAGGCTTCACCGCTTTGGCAGGTACAGGCACAGCAGCAGCTTCCAGGTTTTCCAGACCCTGGATCAGCACTGCTGTGGAGCCACTTCAGAGGTGATAAAGCAGGTCAGGGCCTGTGCTAATCCTGTCCATGCTCACCCCGGGTCTGGAAGAGCTGGGAATTGCAGTTGGGAGGCACAGGAGCTACCTGGATCGGGGCCAGGGGGAATAAACCCTCCTGAGCCCCTCAGGCAGAGAGCAGAAGCCTCGGGATAGTGGAATCAGGACCCTGGAATCACAGAATCAGCCAGGTTGGAAAGGACCTCATCAAGTCCAACCCTCACTCCAACCCCGCCGTGGTTCCCAGCCCATGGCACTGATGCCACATCCAGTCTGTCCTTAAACACCTCCAGGGATGGAGAATCCACCCCCTCCCTGGGCAGCCCATTCCAAGGGCTGATCCCTCTCTCTCTGGGAAGAATTTCTTCCCGGTATCCAACCTAAACCTCCCCTGGCATAGCTGGAGGCCAAGCCCTCTTGTCCTACTGCTGATTCCTGGGAGCAGAGACCAACCCCCCCCGGCTCCCCCCTCCTGTCAGGGGGTTGTGCAGAGCGATGAGGTCTCTCCCCTGAGCCTCCTCCTCTCCAGGCTGAGCCCCCCCAGCTCCCTCAGCCTCTCCTCATGGCAATTGTGCTCCAGTCCCTTCCCAGCCTGGCTGCTCTTCCCTGGCCCTGCTCCAGCCCCTCCATGTCCTTGCTGAGCTGAGGGCCCAGAGCTGGACACGGCACTCCAGGGGTGGCCTCCCCAGCGCTGAGTCCAGGGGCACAATCCCTGCCCTGCTCCTGCTGCCACACTGCTCCTGAGCCAGCCCAGGAGCCATCGGCCCTCTTGGCCCCCTGGGCACACTCTGGCTCCTGTTCAGCTCCCTGTCCATCCCAACTCCCAGCTCCCTTCCTGCCTGGCTGCTCTCCAGCCCCTCTGTCCCAGCCTGGAGCTGCCGGGGCTTGTTGTGGCCAAAGTGCAGGACCCGGCCCTTGGCCTGGTTGAACCTCATCCCATTGGAATCGGCCCATGGATCCAGCCTGTCCAGGTCCCCCTGCAGAGCCCTCCTGCCTTCCAGCTGATCAACACTCCCCCCCAGCCTGGGGTCATCTGCGCTGAGCTGGATCTGGACGTGAACTATTCAGTCTGTGCTGCAAGGGATGAGCTCGACTGTGACAGGATGTCACAGGATGAGTCTCATGGAAGTGGCCTCCCCAGAGAGTCTCCTGTTTCTCTGTCCAAGGGGCATCTTTCCACCAGCCCCATCACGTCCAGCACATTTAGCACTTGATGGGGTGTTTCCATTGTTCTGCTTTCTTTCCTTAATTAAAATACCCAGAGTGTTGCAAAAAAAAAAAAAAAGGAATCCATTTGTTTCATTTTTTGTTCTTCTTTCTCATGGAACAATCTCCAGGGAAATACAGGAGGTCACAAAACGAGAGGAACAATATCCGTGCAGAGACTGTGGGTTCCTGCAAATGGACTTGGGAAGGAGAGGAAGGCAAAGAAAAAAGGGCCTGAGCTCCTGATAAATGAGTGTGGGACTTGGGAAGGCCAGAAATGCTCCACGGGGTGCTTCCTGCTGGACCTCCTTTGTGGGGAAGGGAGGGTGGAGAGAGGAGGATTTTGGAAGGTGATTGTCCTCAGTTCACGGCTGAGGAACACAGGGAAGGGAAATGGGAGCGGCCACATGGAAAGGTATCCACGACAACCAGTGTGGCACCTGGAAGTTGAAGGGTTGGACGTGGTTTGTGACACCCTGCTCAACCCAGGGGTGTGGAGAGGAGGAAACAACACTCTGGAAGTGGGAAGGGGTCCTGGCTTGGTCTGGGAAGCTCTGCCATCCCTTTCCTTGGAGAAGGCATCGCCCACCCTGGGCTTTGGCAGGGAATCCTCAGCCCTTCCCAAGGCTCAGGTAGGTGGCTGTGGATCCCAGCATTCCCTCGCAACATTCCCTGGCTCTGCTTCCCATTTTGGCAGTGCCCTGTCCTCACCCCCACATTCCCAGGAGCAGGAGTAGATCTGGGAGAGGGGAATGAGCTCCTCACCTCGTGGGGGACCCTCTCCTTCACCCCTGGCCCTGGAGGACTTGAGACAACTCCTTTTCCTCTCTTCCGGGCTCTGCCCGTGCACACCAGGGGAGGGAGGGAATGAGGGGGTCTGGAATTCCTGCCCACAGCGTTTCCTTCCAGTTCTCCAGGGATTGCTCACCTCTGGTGGGGCTGTGGGGTTTGGGAAGAGCCCCCTGGAGCAGCTGGAGGGTGGAAAGGGCTTCAGGGAGGCTCAGCCCTTTCCCACCTGTAACAACAGCCCTCCCGGCACTGTCCCCACCCCGCAAGGTCTTATTTTTAATGATTAATAGCGGCAGAGGGTTGGTCTAGATGGTCTTATTATGATTAGTATTTTAATTATTTAATTATTAATTGATTAATTAATTAATTTTCACCTGGTTTCCTACAGAAGACAAAGGCCACCTGGCACGGGGATGTCTTTTCTCCTCCACCAGACACAGAGCAAGGAGATCAGGCACCGCCAGCTTGGAAAGCAGAGCAGAGCTCTGGACTTGATGGTCTTGGAGGTCTTTTCCAACCTTAATGATTCCATGATCCTAAAGTTATGGTTTTTAGCCTGGAGCAAAGGAGGCTCAGGGGGGACCTGCTGGCTCTGCAACTCCCTGACAGGAGGGGGGAGCCGGGGGGGGTCGGGCTCTGCTCCCAGGGAACAGGGACAGGAGGAGAGGGAACGGCCTCAGGCTGGGCCAGGGGAGGGGCAGGGGGGACATGAGGAAGAATTTCTTCATGGAAAGGGTGGTGAGGCCTTGGCAGGGGCTGCCCAGGGAGGTTTGGAGTGCCCAGCCCTGGAGGTGCCCAAGGAAGGCCTGGCCGTGGCACTCAGTGCTCTGGGCTGGGGGACAAGGGGGGCATCGGGCACAGGGGGGGCTTTATGGTCTTGGACACCCTTTCCAACAGTGATTCCATGATTCTATGGAGCATGGATGAAGGGATCCATGGAGGATCCCTCCACCAGGAGGAACAGGATCCTCCAGATCGCTCAGTGCTCATTCCTGTGTCCGTAAGTGACAGGAGCCTGGAATGCCCCTGGGCTGGGCTGGCAGTAGATTTCCAAAGTCCTCCATCTCCTTGTTCCTTCCTCCAAAAAAACAAAATCCCAGGATGGCACTTGGTGTGTCTGACTCTATTTTAATGATTAGCCAACTATAAAATCAGGCAATCACGGAATCGTGGAACGCGTTGAGTTGGAAGGGACCTTAAAGATCATCTCCTTCCAAACCCCTGCCACGGGCAGGGAACCTTCCACTAAAAAAAACCAGCTTAATCCAAGGAAAAGGCTTAAAAGCCGGATTTGCCAAACCAGCTGGGGGAGCATGGAAAGAGGGGATGGGTTTGGCTTTCCTTTAATTTGCTTTCACCGTTAATTGTCTTCAAGAATCGAAAAAAAAAAAATTCAACAAACTCTTTAATTGGGGAAAAAAGAGAAGAGGAGAAAAAACCCCGTAGTTTATGACACTTTCTGATTCTAAACCACAAGATTTGGAGGCAAATCTCTGCCTCTTTCTTGCCCTAATGAGGAATCCTGCAGCTAAGAGAGGACGTTTGGTCAAGCCTCGGCTCGGGAAAAACAACAAAACCCCGAACCAACATAAAAGTGTCGTTATCAATGAGCTCCTAACGAGCAGAAAATGAGCAGAATGAGCCTTTCTCATCAGGCCTAATGAAGTCCTCAGCTCGCAGAGCTGCTCCGAAGCAAATAAGGCCCAGGGAAAGGAAAGCGACGTGGCAGGCCGGGGGGTACGGGATGATTGCTTTGGGAAGCAATCTGAGATGTCATCTGGAGATACGCTACCGATCCATCTGGGGCAGAAAGGGAAGGACACGGAGAGGGAAGGCGGGAAGGGGGGGGGGGAGGGGGGAAAACCCCAAGCAACAACCCTGTTTTGTTTCTCATTATTGCTCTAATTCTGGTGTAATTGAAAACGGGCTCAATGTGTTTAGGAACATGTAGGACATCTGGTTCTCATCGGGAGAGCTCCGCTTTTCCAGTGGCGCCTTCCATCTTCATCCCAGGCCAAAGATTCCCACATCACGACTTGTCCTCTTTCTTTCTCGACTCCTTTTTTTCTTTCTCTCTCTCTCTTTTTTTTTTTTCTTTTCTCTCTCTCTTCTCCCTTTTTCTCCCTTTCCAGAAAATGTGAGCTTGAACTTTCGACTCCGTGTAAAACAGTTGGAGGGAAACCATGATAAGTCCCGGGAGACCCATTGAGCCTTTCTTCCCATTATCCTACTTGATTCTTTGCAGCTTCTCAGTTCTTTAAACACAGCCCGGAGCTGTTTAACGCTGGTGGCACGGAGAGGAGAGAGGGAAAAAACAAAAAAAAAGGGGAAGGGACAAGAGGAGAGGGAAGAACATGGAAAAAAAAAATGGAGGAAGAGTTTGTAAGGTCAGACGTCAAAATGGAAAAACAAAGACAACTCGACTGAAAACGGTCCAGGATGCTGAGCTTTGGCAAAAGGGATGGATCCACACAAATCCTGGTTCTCACAGCTCTGGCTCTCCTCCACGTGTGGAACAGCGAGGAAGGAGCCTGAGATCCAAGATTTGTGGGCTAAACCAAAGGGCAATATCCCGATTCTCCTGCTGCACTCGCGCGCCGTGTCCCCAGTGCTCCTTTTGGTTGGGACAAAGACGGAGTTGCAGGGAATTCTGGAGGTCCCGTTGCTCGGAGAGATGTTACAACTGGAGGAGACAATAAAGGGACTGTGGGAAACTTCCCTACCTTGGCAGGGGATGGGCTGCACGGCCGGAGAACTCCTAATCCTCCACCACTCAGAGAAGATCTGCCTTCAGGAGGAGGGAGGGAAGCAGCACGAGGGGCGTGACCACAAGCTGGACGTTGGCCTTGGGCCCAGAGATGGTTCTGCTCTGCTTCAACAGAACTTTCCATCAACACGGTTAATTCTCAGCAGCAGCCCATGTGAGGCCGTGACTGGGCTTTCCCTGCAACACCATCTCCACTGCATGAAGGAGAAAGCCAAGGTTTGGTCCCACCATCCTCATCTCCACCCCATGAAGGAGAAAGCCAAGGTTGGCCCCACCATCCTCATCTCCACTGCACGAAGGAGAAAGCCAAGGCTGTGGGACATGGAAAACACAACCATGATGAGCTGTAGGAAGGACCTTGGGAACTTGGCCAGAAACACCCCCCCAGGAGAGCTCTGGCCATGACCTTGGGTCATGAGGAGCTCTGGGCCTGCAGGACAACTTCCGAAATGGAGATAACAAGAACTTCTTGAATGAATACAACAAGAACTTCACTGAATACAACAGGAACTTCTGAAATAAATATAACAAGAAGTTCTTGAATTAATACAACAAGAACTTCATTGAACAACAAGAACTTCTTCAACTGAGATAAAAAGAAATAGAACAAGAACTTCTTAAATGGAGATAACAAGAACTTCGTAAATGGAGATAACAAGAACTTCTTAAATGGAGATAAGAACTTCTTAAATGGAGATAACAAGAATTTCTTGACTGAATACAACAAGAACTTCATTGAACACAATAAGAACTTCTTAAACTAGGATAACAAGAACTTCTTCAATGAGTACAACAAGAACTTCACTGAATACAACAGGAACTTCTGAAATGAATATAACAAGAATTTTTTGACTGAATACAACAAGAACTTCTTCAATTGAGATAAAAAAGAATTTAATTGAGATAACAAGAACTTCTTAAATTGAGATAAGAACTTCTTAAATGGAGATAAAGGAATTTCTTGAATGAATACAGCAAGAACTTCATTGAATACAACAAGAACTTCCGAAATGGAGATAACAAGAACTTCTTGAATGAATACAAGAACTTCATTGAATACAACAGGAGCTCCTGAAATGAATACAACAAGAACTTCATTTAATACAACAAGAACTTCTTAAATTGAGATAAGAAGAACTTAAATTAATATATCAAGAACTTCTTAAATGGAGATAAAAGCATTTCTTGAATGAATACAACAGGAACTTCATTGAACACAACAAGAACTTCTTAAATTAAGATAACAAGAACCTCTTCAATGAGTACAAGAAGAACTTCTTCATTGAATACAAGAACTTCTTGAATCATTGTATACAACAAGAACTTCTTAAATGCAGATAACAAGAACTTCTTGAATCAACCTAACAAGAACTACTTGAATGAATATAACGAGAACTTCCTAAATTAATACAACAAAAACTTCTTAATATAATAAGAACTTCTTAAGTGGAGATAAGAACTTCTTGAATGAACACAACAACTTCTTAAATGAAGATAACAAGAACTTCTTCAATGAATACAGTAAGAACTTCTTCGATGGATACAACAAGAACTTCTCGAATGAATGCAAGAAGAACTTCTTAAGATAACAAGTACTTCCTAAATGGAGATAACAGGAAGTTCTTCAACGAAGATAAGAGCCCACGTGGTCTCTGCCTGACCAGTGTCACCATGGTCTGAGTCTCTTGGGCTTCATCTTTGTGTCCTGACAACGCAGATGAGCCTCAGCCTGGAGGAAATGTGTCCCCTTTTCCAAGCCTGCCCAGCTGGCCAAGGGAAGAAGGGGAAGGCCAAGGGAAGAAGGGGAAGGCCAAGGGAAGAAGGGGAAAGCCAAGGGAAGAAGGGGAAGGCCAAGGGGAAGAAGATGAAGGCCAAGGGAAGAAGGGGAAAGCCAAGCTGAAGAAGTTCCTCCTTGGGAATCAAAGGCAGATTTTTGGTCACTTTATTCCGGTCCAGCTCAGGGTTTGGGCTTCACAAAGCACCTGGGACTGGAACATGGACTCATAGAATCCTTAAGGGTGGAAAAGACCTTTGAGATCAAATCCAAGCACCAGCCAGTGGTCACCATGAATTGTCCCCAAGTGCCACCTCCACTTGTCCTTATCCATGTGTTCTGTCCGAGGGACAATTTGTGAGAGCTTGGAAGTTGGTGAGATGACAGCAAATGGTTGAAATAAATGGTGTTTTCCTCAAAACGATCTGTGGAAAGAAATCAGGTTTGATCGGGAGATGTCAGTGAATTCATCTTGCCATCAGTAGTTGCCCTTTTATTAAGAATCCAGTGTTTTGAGGAATTTTTAAGAAGAAACCTTAAGAGGGTTTTTTTTTTCCTTCCCTATTTTTGGCCTTTTTTTTTTTTTTTTTAAGACAGAAAAGCACAGAATAATTTCATTTAAATAATATTTCAATGACTTGGTTTCAATGTGTACTTTAATAATGTAATTTTTACATGTATTCATATCAATATGATGCATTTGTGGGTGTGCTTCAACTTTTTGCAAGGTAAATATTAATTTAGCAATAGTAATGAACAATCATATTAATAATTATGTAATCAATAATTACTGTTTAATTATTAATAATTATCATTATTAAATATAAATAAGAAAACTATTTATTATTGCATGTAATTAGCATATATTATATTATTGTATATTATTATAATATTATATTACATATTAATAATATCAATTAATAATTATACTTTATCAATAATAATAAATAATAGATTATTATTATTGCATGTTATTAACATATATTTTCTCTTACTATGTATTAGTGTAATNAAGTATATATAAATAAGGAATAATGAAAATAATAGTAATTGTTATTTAATTAATATTATTAAATACAGTATTTTTATATTATAACAATCGGATGCCCTAATTTTTTTAAACAAAATCTTTTGTGTTATCCAATTGTACATGTCCATTATTTGGATTTTTGGGGTTTTTTTTAAATTTAACCTTCCTGGTCAGGAGACCTCGACTGGTTGATTTAAAAAAATGGTCAACATTTCCAACATTTCCAAAACCCTCTTCCGCTGCCCAACCACGCTCCATATTCCATAAAATTCCCAGAAAAAGCATTCTGCTCTGAAAAAATCAGGGGGTGTTTTTTAAACCAACCAACTTGAGGTTCGTGGAGTTTTGGCCCTTCGGCACCCAAACCTCTCCTTCCTGAGTGTGGACTTTTACCCGTGCAGCCAGAAAATGTGTGTTTTTAGGAGGGAATTTGTTCAGTTCTTCTCTCTCTGCAACTGGTTCTTACACTCAGAATTATTCAATAAAAAAGAAAAAAATCAAAGCTAAGCTTGTGAATTCAGTAATGGCTCTCTCGGCCAAGGTGGGCAATCAACGGGCAACGTTCCCATGGTTTAGTGTTTTACCTGGAAAATAAAGAACAACAACAACAACAACAACAACAAAAGAGACATCAAGTTTTAGAAGTTGGGGGTTTTTTTAAATGATCCTGGAATCTTTCCAGAGTGGGTGGAAAAGCAGCTTAAATCCCCTAAAGAGAGGGATTTAAACTCGTGTTGTCTGTAAAACTGAGAGTCATCGTTCAGTGCTGGTGCTGGACCCCAGAGCGAGCCCGAGGTGGGACAGAGCAGAACTTCCAGGGAACCTTTGCGTTAAAAGCCTCCAGCTGTAAATTTAATTCCGGTAAAATTAAGTATGGCTGTAAGTTCGATGGCATTTCAATCGAGAGCAGAGTTCCGCATTCGACGGAATGGGTTCACCCGATCTCCACGGCTGAGCTCGACGCCCAGGCTTGACCCCCAGACTGAATCTGCCGTAACTATAGCGGTAAAAAAAAACAGCTAAATTCCTCCAAAAAAAAAAAAAAGGGCCCTTTGTGCAAATAAATCTGAAATATTAACAAATGAAGATGAATTTTAGAAAGTCAACTAAAGTGGGGCCGTCCCCTCTTTGGTGGTGCCACTGCCTGGTCTGATGGCAGATGTGGGAATTATCTATTTGTGGGTGTGCCACTGAGATTATCCCAGTATATCCCAGGTCAGACACAGCAGCAGAGGACTCTTGTGAAAGGAAACATCTTCTCCAGCCTGATTTTTAAGCTTAGCTCATCCTAAAAGTGCTTCTTAAAAATTAGTTCTGCTCTGAAATAAAACCCAGTAAAGCTTTAAAGTTGGATTGAATTAATTAATTAAATCGTGGGGGAAAGGGAGTTTATCACCATTTGATAGGAAACTCATCCAATTTGTGTTTTTTTCCTTATTTAGGCCCACACTTGCATTATTCTGCCTCCTATTAATATCATATTAATAAAGTTTGTGAAAGAAAAAAATAAATAAGGCTTGGTTTGGCCAGGTTTGGTTTGGCCAGGCTGGGCTTGGCTTGGCTGGGCTTGGATTGGCTTGGCTTGGCCAGGCTTGGCTTCCTTCGCTCCTGGAAAATGTTCCTTTCTGGACAAATTTCTGGCTGAAGCTCTGGAAGGAACCTGCAAGTGATGGATGGACAATTTCCTCAGGTAATTTTATAGTGTGGGACCAGGGAGGGGAGATTGTAACCAAACCAGGAGGGTCACGGAGTCATGGAGTCACTCAGGCTGGAAAAGACCTCCAGGATTCTCAAATCCAACTGGAGAGGAGGCAGCCGGGGCCGTGAGGGGGTGGAAGTGCTGCAGAGGTCCCACCTCTCCTCCTGCCAGGATTTAAACTCCTCCAAAACCCAGCTCTG
>VXAY01007020.1:28489-41137 GCA_013399855.1 Oxyruncus cristatus
CCTCCAAAACCCAGCTCTGGAAACGGGGCCTTGCAGGATCCAACTTTTCCCATCCAAAGAGGTCTTCTCCCGGCTGCATCCCAACGTGGAGCAGAGGTTCTCCAGCTGGAGCTCTGGGGTGATGCCCTTGGGCATCGGGGAGGATGTGAGGGCTTGATCCATGGATTTTGCCCGGTGCAAAGGAGAGGAGCAGCAGCAGCAGCCGATGCTCCAGCATTCCCGTTTTCCCAGGGAATGTCTGCTGTTTTCACTTGGAAGCAGAACAAAACCAAGCACTTCTCGAAACCGCCTGGCTGAGGGAATTTTCACTCCAAAAAAAAAAAAAAAAAAAACAACCCCCAAAAAAACCCCCCCGTTCAAGAAATTCTTGGGTTATTTTATGGGCTTTTAATAGTATTTTATTATATTTATATTATCTATCCCCCTGTTCTGGCAGGTTCCCCTGGCACGCCACAATCGCCCCAAATTGGGGCAATATTCTATTTTTATTTTCTTTTTCAAAACCATTATGAGCAGCTGCTGCTCAGCACTGAGTGAAATGTCTTATCTCCCCTTCCAGATCAAAGGATCTCCTGTTTGTCTTGTAATTAAGGTGTTTCATTACTTATTAATTACAACACAAACAGGAGGCTCTTTGATCTCCAAAGGGAGATAAGAGATTTCCCTCGGTGCTAAATAATATTTGCCTTAGATGATTTGAAAAGGCAAACAAAGGAAAATAAGGGAATACTTCCATGACTATATTATGACAGAGCGATTCCTCGCCTAAGGAATCCTTTACCTTTGACATTCCATGGAAAACTGCAAAAATTCTTCCTCCAGAGGCAAAGGTAGCCCGAGTCAAACGACGCCCCGGAAATCTAAAAGATGACTCAGAAAACGGTGGGGCTTTTTCTCCTTTTCTGAAATCCATCTTCCACTGATGGGACTTTTCACTGAAATCTTTACTCTCCCGTGAAAACAAAACAAAAAAAAAAACCCCACTCTGGAAGTGGGGGTGGGACTCGACCATGTCCAAAAAACACTGTTCTCGGTTAAGAATTATTTTGGCGGATGTTCTCCAAGCGTCACTCACAGCCAGGCCTGGGGTTGCCTGCCCGAAAAATGGTGCTGCGAGGGCCTTGTGCCCCAAGTCAGCTGCTTCCAGGACACATTCCAACTGCTTGAGCCTCCTCGCTGTCCCTTGGAAAAATTGGGACAACGCTGTTGCCTCCACCAGCCACGTTTATTTAATGGCACGGGGAAAAGGGAAGCGTTAAAGGCTCTTTTTTTGCATCCGAAGTGACCAATAAGGAAAGGGGGGAAAAAAAGAGGTTAAATGAGTCTAGATGCTTAAAACAATTAAAGCAGAGTTGGAGCAGAGGCCAAAGTCCAAGGTGGGGAAAGAACTGGCTCCAGACTCTTGGGAAAAGTTGGATGAGTGGGGTGGGCAGGTCCTGGAGCATCCTAAAGCCAAGCCAGGGGTGTCTCTGACCTGTTAGGGATAATCTGGGCCAAGTCATGCCCTTAATGCAAAGTGTGAGGGAGTCTGGATTTGCTGGGCAGGGCTTTTTAAATCCCTTCTTAATCTCCCAACCTCCGGGTTCCTGTTGTGCCCATCCCTGGGGAATTGAGGAGCCAATCAATCCATTCCTTCTGTGCACGCCAGGAGCATCCAAACTCAGAAGATGTTGCTCAGAAGGCTGAGGGTGCAAAGTCCTGCTTCCCAGGCTTTTGGGGAGTCATGGAAGGGTTTGGGTGGGAAGGGACCTTAAAGCTCACCCAGTGCCACCCCCTGCCATGGGCAGGAACACCTTCCCCTATCCCAGGTTGCTCCAACCTGGCCTTGGACACTTCCAGGGCAACCTGTGCCAGGGCTTCACCTTCATCCTCAGTCTCAGCCTGATTTCTGGACACTGGGATCCTGCACATTCCAGCAAGGAGAGGCAGGAGATGAGTCTGCACAAGCACATGAGAAGTCAAGAAGTTGTGGGAAACATCCTCAACTCTGCTGTTAAAAAGATGGAGGGAAAGGGCAGGAAAGAGAACTCCAAGTGATTTGAGAGTTGTCACCTTGACATCAGCGTCAACAGAGCTACTGGAGCAGCTGACTGAACATACCTGGAGGGTGAGGAAGTGATGAACAGATTTCCCAAGAACAAATCACGTCCAACCAGTCCCATTTCCAGGTCTGGAAGGTTCCCAAGCCTTGGAGATGAAGTGGAAGCTGAGGCAGCAACATCCTGCCTTTGGTGAGTCCGGTGGATCCTCCCTGGCAGTGGTTGCACAAGACACCAAAGGAAGGAATTATCTCAGTGGCATTTCTACAGAGCACATGCCATGCCATCCCATCCCGTTGAAGGGTCACACTCAGGGAGTTGCTGTCAGTGGCTTGGGGAAGGATTCTGACCACGGGTCACCACACCCAAATTTGGGCGGCTGCTCGTGGGTGTCCAACCTGTCCGCCGGGAATAATCCCCACAGGCCAGGGAGCAACGTTGGGGGGTGTCCTCAGCAGTGCAGGAGGGGTCACAAGGAGCTCTGATTGACCTTTGATGGTCCACATGGTCATTTTAGCTGTGGTGGGATATTCCACCTGCTCCAGAAGGGGACAAATCTCCAGCAGGTCCCGTGTGCAGGTGTCTCCCAAACTTTGGAGCATCTCAGCACATTAGAGGCTCTGGGATCCCCATTTACTCAAAGGTGGACCCTACACTGCTGGTTTATGTGAAGGTGCTCAGACTCCTAAATTTAGATTTTTTTTGTTTCCATATTAATCTCACTTTTAGGATGGGATCCAGTTGTTCAAACACACACTTCTGGCACCACTTCATGCATCAGAGCAGGGTTAGATCAGATATTAGGAAGGAATCCTCCACTTGGAGGGTGGGGAGGCCCTGGCCCAGGTTGGGCAGAGAAGCTGTGGCTGCCCCTGGATCCCTGGAAGTGTCCAAGGCCAGGTTGGAGCAGCCTGGGCTGGTGGAAGGTGTCCCTGCCCGTGGCAGGGGGTGGCACTGGATGGGCTTTAAGTTCCCTTTCAACCCAAATCAACCTGTGACTCTGTGCAGGACAATCAAGTTGATGATCCCCCCAAAATTAAAGCAGAGGTGCTTCTGGATCAAGATAAACCAGGATGAGGTCAGTGATGTTGCCCCAGGGATGGGAATGGGGGATGAAGCAGGATGAGCAGAGCCAGGCTGCTCGTGGAAGGGGTGAATTTAGGCACCAGATCAGATGAAATTTAGGCTCATGAGAGCAACCAGTTGGTCCTGCAGCTTCCCCCCAGCTGGGCCCTGTGTCACAGGTGCTTCAGCTCTCCAAAAACCTCCTGCCAGCTCCTCCTCCTGCCGAGCTGTCACCTACCGACAGTTCACTCTGCCCCATTTTCTCGGTGCCCTCCCCGTGGAGAGCGATTTCTCCCCTTCAGCTCCGTTTGTGCAACCCCTTGGATGAGTTCCCAACCATTTGGAATGTTTTACCTGCCTCTGTGGGCTGGGGGAATGGCCCACGGGCTCTGCTTGTGAAATGGCTCCACCCTTGGCGTCGCTCCTGTCCTGTGCTCCATCCACAGGCCAGCGGGAATCGCTGCCACAACCCTTCGGCCTCGTGTCTGGCAGGATCCTGGAGCCAGAGGCAGGGAGGAGAGGAAAACTTCCATTCCCTCAAGGATTGAGCAAGGGTTTGCCTCGCCTGGACATGGCACTTGTGCTGCATCCAGGCTCTCCACAGCTGGAATGTTGCTGTGGTGCTTCCCTCACGTCCATCACACCTTTCCTTGTCTCTTGTGCTGCCAAACTGGACACTCCAAGAGCAAGGAAAGAATAATTTGCATCCCTCTGCTCACCTCTGGCACAGGGACATGTTTCAGTGCTCCCTCTCATTATTATTTTTCTGAAATAAATGTGGTTTTCTGTGTATTCAGACCAGAAGAGACTTTGAGAATGTTGTCAAGTGCTAAAAACCCCAAAATTATCTTATTCCTGATTTCTTTGCCACTTCCCCAAAGAGCAATTTTGGGCTGTGTTTCATCTCCAGTGCCTGAGATAAGAAGGGGGCTTTTGATCCCAGTCACTGTGAAATTAATGGGAAAGGAAAGAAAGCAGAAAGATTCTAAAAAAAATCCTTTGGTGTTTGGAAATGAACCTTTGGAGGAAAGATAAAAAAATGCCATGAGCACCCCGAGGACAATCCTATAAAACCCGATCCTGTGCATCACGCCCTTGCAGCAGGTTCAGGAGCCTGTTATGGGCTTGAACCCAACTTTTCTGGGAAGAGAAAGGTTGGGGGAAAGAAGCACAGGGCACAACCTGGAAGCATCACCTTCCTTGCAAACCATTCCTTGGATTTTGGCCCTGTCACTCAGTCTCTCCTCGCCTCCCTTTCCCAGCCGCCAATGGAATCCAAGTCATGAGGAAAGTGCATGAAAAAGCCACATGATAAGCCCAAACCTCCCTATTCCAGCGAGGGATGTTTTCCAGGGCGGGTTTGAGGTGCTCACCTCTGGGAAGCAGCTGCTCAATGAGCTGCTTTGGGATTTTTCCAAAGGAATTCGATGTTTCCTTGTAGTGAGTCAAGAGCTGCTGCACAGATGATACTCCTCTGATTCCTGACTGAGGAAGAGGAGCAGGAAAATGAGAGATCCCTGGAAAACCGTACTCTGCATATGGATTTTCAAGCTTTCCACCCCTTAGAAACAGAGAATTACCAATTCTGAGAGTTTGCCCCTCTCCCTTCCTCTCCCTCAACTTTTCTCTTCCCACAAATTTTGGGTTCAAGCCCATAACAGGCTCCTGAACCTGCTGCAAGGGCGTGATGCACAGGATCGGGTTTTATAGGATTGTCCTCGGGGTGCTCATGGCATTTTTTTATCTTTCCTCCAAAGGTTCATTTCCAAACACCAAAGGATTTTTTTTAGAATCTTTCTGCTTTCTTTCCTTTCCCATTAATTTCACAGTGACTGGGATCAAAAGCCCCCTTCTTATCTCAGGCACCGGAGATGAAACACAGCCCAAAACTGCTCTTTGGGGAAGTGGCAAAGAAATCAGGAATAAGATAATTTTGGGGTTTTTAGCACTTGACAACTTTCCAGCAGTCTCTTCTGGACTTAGTGCCCAGAAAACCACTTTTATTTGTCCTGCAGCTCTGTGAGAATCAGCAGAAGGAGGGTTAAAACCCAACAGGCCCCATCCACACTGACTTGGCAGCCACTTCCAAGGGCCTCGAGGCTCAAGCAAAACAAACCCTTCCCCCCCCTCAAAAAAAAAAAAAAATGAGCAAAACAAGTTTTGTTTCCAAATAAACAAGTTTCCTCTCCCCTCAGGTACGGGGCTCATTAAACCCCCCTCCTGTGCCAAGGCCTGTGCTCCATGTGGATCCAGTTACTGTCCCTGCAGGACCCCGTGTGCTGCTCCAGGCCCCGGGGCAGGCGAGGCCTGACCCCACCCTCCCCTCCCGTGCCCTTTTCCAGGCCATCTCCTCTTCTCCCGTGCTCCCAGCAGGTCTGCCTGTTGTGCTGCTGTGGTGGTTGTTGTCCCTGAGCCCGGCCCAGCCCCACTGGAGCTCTGCATCTGGGCCTGGCCTGCGCGGAACTGCTCCGGGAAGGTGCGACCTGTCCGTGTTCCCACGAGGTGGGAGGAGAATCCCAGGATCACAGAATCCCAGGATCACAGGATCACAGAATCACCACGAGGAGGGGAGAGAATCACAGGATCACAGGATCACAGAATGCCAGAATCACAGGATCACAGAATCACAGAATGCCAGAATCCCAGATTCACAGGATCACAGAATCACATGATCACAGGATCACAGAATCCCAGAAGCACAGAACCACAGGATCACAAAATCACAGAATTCCAGGATCACAGGGGTTGGAAAGGACCTCGGAGATCATCAAGTCCAACCCTTGCTCCAACCCCGCCGTGGTTCCCAGCCCATGGCACTGATGCCACATCCAGTCTGTCCTTAAACACCTCCAGGGATGGAGAATCCACCCCCTCCCTGGGCAGCCCATTCCAAGGGCTGATCCCTCTCTCTGCAAAGAATTTCTTCCCAATATCCAACCTAAACCTCCCCTGGCACAGCTGGAGGCCTCGGGTCTGCCTTGAGCTGAGACCCCCCAGGGGATGTTTTTGAGCCTTGCCCAGCTGGGTAGAAGAGCCAGTGCAGGACTCTTGGGTGCCACTTGCTTCCAAATGGCTCTTCCTCACTGGCATTTCTCCCATGTTTTCAAAGAGCGGGAAACACCTCCTGCAGCTGCTGAGTGAAGACACTGCCCTTGACATGACAATAGGGCGGATCTCAGGGGGGACCCTGTTGCTCTCTCCAACTCCCCGACAGGACGGTGGAGCCAGGTGGGGCTTCTTCTCCCAGGGAACAAGGGACAGGATGAGAGGAAACGGCTTCAAATTATACCTGGGGAGGTTTAGGTTGGTTGGATATTGGGGAAAATCCTTCATGGAAAATGGTTGTCAAACATGGGAACAGTCTGTTCCAAAAATTTGTGGATGTGGCACTTGAGGACGTGGGTTAGTGGTGACCGTGGATGATGGTTGGACTTGATGATCTCGGAGGTCTTTTCCAACCTTAATGATTCCAGGATCATCCTCTTCAGACTAGCGTTCCAACAGCTCTGAAGTCTTGGAGTATCAGCTCCTGTGCCACATTTACAAAAGCTTCTTTCTGCTAATTTTTCTTAACTAAGAAATTCTTCTACAGTTTTACTGCCAGCAAATTCCCTGGGCTCCTTCCCCAGCCGGTCCCTGGAACTCACCTTGTGTCCCACCCCCTTTTTCCATGTTCTTTGCCATCTGCATAGCCCATCTCTTCTTTGGGACAACTCTTACTTCACCTTGCCTGCCTTGACACGTGTCCTGGTCCCTTTCGGCACTGAAGTCCCTTCCCACTTCTGCAAACAGCCCGAAACTTCTTCCAGACTCGCTGGTCGCACTTTTAGTGGGCAAAGGGAATCCTGCAGATTCCAACTGCCAACAAATTCTGTAAAAAACAATAGGTAGGTGGAAAAGCCTGACACAAAAAGGGAGGGAAAGACAGGAAAAAAGGGAAAAAGACATAAAAAGGGACTCGTTTTAGGCTCAGTTATCAGCCTGCTGTGAGCATGGATCCATCCCCATTTCCCCTTTCCCTCGTGTCCATGGGATTAGAGGAAAAAGTGCCACAGAAAGGAAAACCTTAAGCTCTGGAAACAGCTGGAAAGCTCCGTGGTTCGTGCCATGTTGCCTCGGTCCATGGTGGATTTGGGAAGGAAAGCAGGCTTTGCACATTTGACCTTTCCCTTGTTTTCATTCCCTCCTTGCAGGGAACCCCCTGTTGCCATGAACCCAATTATTTGCAGGTGAAGGGGTGGTAAGAGCTGAGTAAGGACCTTTAGGCTGGATTTGGGGATGAGTAAGTGGAAAATCCCCGAATTTAGGCCTGTCTTTGGTGTGATTTGTTCACCTTTCAGGACAGGAGCTCCTGCCAGCTCCGTTTAGTGGAGCAACGAGACAATTCCAGCTGCCTGTGGGCAGGGAATTAATCATGGAAAGGTGCTTTGGGGTTGGGATCGCTGCCGGTGATTCAAAACACTTAAGAGATCTTAACTAATTAATTGGCACGAGCTGCCCACTGAAGGGGTCAGTTTGGTGGGTCTGTGTGGAAATTGAGGATGAGAGGTGAAAAAAAGAGATGTCCCAAACGCATGGATGTGCTCCAGGAAGGGAGAAGTTCCTGAGAAGTTCATTGGGGTTCCTCAGATGCTGTGGAAGGTCCCACCAGTGGGATGATGAACTCTCTGGACCAGGCTGGGATCTGGGATGTTTTGGGTTGCTGTGTCATCCAAGAAAAAGGATGTTTTGCCTTAAGTGGAAAATCTTTGGGGCAGAAACTTCCTGTCTTCTTCCAGCTCATCTACCCCAGAGTGTCCAGAGGGTTTGGTGCAAGTAACCAGCAAAGAAAATTAAGGAGAGCAGATTAAGGTGGAATACTGGGAAGGAATTCCTGGCTGGGAGGGTGGGGAGGCCCTGGCCCAGGTTGGGCAGAGAAGCTGTGGCTGCCCCTGGATCCCTGGAAGTGTCCAAGGCCAGGTTGGAGCAGCCTGGGCTGGTGGAAGGTGTCCCTGCCCGTAGCAGGGGTTGGGACTGGATGGGTTTTAAGTTCCCTTCCAACCCAAACCATTCCAGCATTCTACAGTTGGGAAACTTTCCTTCCAGACACCTCGAAAATTAACAAGGGGTGATGAGGCAGCTCCAAATCTGGGATCAAAACAGAGACAGGACACAGGGAATGGCTTCCCAGTGCCAGAGGGCAGGGAGAGATGGGATACTGGGGAGGAATTCTTCTCTCTGAGGCTTTGGAATGAATTTCCCAGAGAAGCTGTGGCTGCCTCTGGATCCCTGGAAGTGTCCAAGGCCAGGCTGGAGCAGCCTGGGCTAGTGGGAGGTGTCCCTGCCCGCAGCAGGGTGTTGGAACGGGATGATCTTTCAGGCCCCTTCCAACCCAAACCATTCCAAGATTCCAGGATAAAAGAGTCACCCCTGCTAAAGAGACAATCCCGTGTTTTTCAGGGAGAAAAACAGAAGTGGGAAGGGCTTTCAGTTCCAGTAGGAACCAGGGCACATGTCCAGGCAGAGAAGGTGAAGTAAGAGTTGTCCCAAAGCCCTGATGGGACCTGCAGATAACAAGGAACACGGGGAAAGGGCTGGAAAACAAGGCGAGTTCAAGGCTGGGGAAGGAGCCCAGGGAAGTGGAGCAGGTGTGGGATTGTGTTGAAAGGGGTGTGGAGGCTCAGGGTGTGGAAGGCAAAGCGGTGCCAGAGGCCTTGGAGAGTTTGGCAATCCGGGGAGAAGAAAAGGCAGGAGAAACCGTGACAGTGTCAGGGACAACGTGTGTCCCTCTCTGAGGGAGCACATGGAGGGGGCAGGGGGGAAAAACTGGAATATCCCACGCATTTCCCACCTCTCCCTGCAGGGAATCATCCAGGGAATGCAAAATTGCACTATCCCACCCATTTCCCACCTCTCCCTGCAAGGAATCAGCCAGGGAATGGAAATCTGCACTATCCCGTCCACTTCCCACCTCTCCCTGCAAGGAATCATGCAGGGAATGCATAACTGCACTATCCCACCCATTTCCCACCTCTCCCTGCAAGGAATCATCCAGGGAATGCATAACTGCACTATCCCACCCATTTCCCAACTGTCACTGGAGGGAATCATTCAGATAATTCAAAACTGAAACATCCCATCCACTTCTCACCTCTCCCTGCAAGGAATCATGCAGGGAATGAAAAAATGGGATATGGAGCTCAGAGTCTGAACCAACAAACAAAGAGGCCCCAAAAATCCTGAGGGATCCTTTTTCCAACCCTGGGCCGCTCCTTCCCTCAGGGAATGCTTTACTTGCCCCAAAATCCAGTAAATCCATATATGTACATTAAATTCAGGTCCGTTATTTGGGTAACTAATTACTTTTTTTTTTTTTTNACCTATTTCCCACCTCTCCCTGCAAGGAATCAGCCAGGGAATGAAAAAATGGGATATGGAGCTCAGAGTCTGAACCAACAAACAAAGAGGCCCCAAAAATCCTGAGGGATCCTTTTTCCAACCCTGGGCCGCTCCTTCCCTCAGGGAATGCTTTACTTGCCCCAAAATCCAGTAAATCCATATATGTACATTAAATTCAGGTCCGTTATTTGGGTAACTAATTACTTTTTTTTTTTTTTTTTTAAAGTCAGAGGATTGAAACCAAGGCCAAGTGAAATGGTTTGACTTGCCTGTCGGAGATTTGATTCTCCTGTTGAACTTTAATTCTGGGAATTTCATAGATTAAAAACCGCTGTCATTCCTCTGGGCCAAAGGATGGAACCCATTCGTCCTGGACGGGAATTCTGGTAGTTTGGGCTGTTGAGAAACTTGTTTTTTCCTTGTGTTTTTGTTAAAACCCAGCCTGTTGTTTACCTCCCAAATCAACAACTCCTGTCTTCAAGTCCCGCTGCGATGGCCAGGGTCGGGTCTGGGCGAAACGTGAAGCCCCGTTTTTTATTTAAGAGCCGGGCAAGTTTCATCTTGCCTAAATTATGGTTATTACGGCCCATCTGAAAGGACCATCCTGCTTTGGATTATCCCTAAAATATCCCTAGGAGGGACTTTCTCCACCGGCGGCTCAGCACCTGGAATCAATGAGCTCCCTAAGCAACGTCAGACATGGCTGATGCAGCTGCAGCAACCTCGGCAAGATGTTGAAATCGGCTCCTCCAAGGCCTCCAGAAGGATTTTCCTCGCAGGAGGAATGGGACTAGACAATGGGAAGGAGATATTTGGGATTTATGTTACCTCACAAAGAGCTGGAACTCCCTGAAACCTGTTCAGGGCAAGCAAGGAGTTTAAGAAAATCTGAATTCCCTGCTGTGTTGCTCCAGGAAGATTTTATCCCCATGGAATGGCATTCCCTGTGCCAAGGGAGCAACTGCCAAGGGCCCAGGAGGTCACAGGCTGGCGGTTTCTGAGATGAGGGAATTATGGAGCCCTAAATCCCAAAGAATGACAAGAAAACCATGTGTGAATTCCCAAGAGACTCCGCTGGGACCCCAAGGCTGGGAAGACCCTGCAGGGCCAAACAACCTGAGTATCCAACGTGTCTCTGCTCCCCCCAAAAAAAAAAAAAAACCAGAAACCCGGTGAAAAAATCTCAGGGTCACCTGGAGGCTCAGAAAAGAAATTACAAATATTTAATAGCTTTTCTGGGAACTGGGCTGACACCCCCCCCAATGTACAATCAGTGACTCCAACCCCAAACCTCTCTTACCTACAATATTCCCCATAAACATAAAAGGGTAAAAGACAGGGAGATGTTCATCTCCCACGTCCCACAACTCACAGCAGGGTCTCTCTCTGGTGGCTGCAGACCCTCTTCCTACAATCACAGGAGCTCAGAGACTGCCCAGGGTCTCCCCGTTGCCTTCAGTCCCAAATCTCCACCTTGGTTTGGGTCATCTCCAAAGCCAACTCCAGCATGCCCAGAGGGAGCACCACAAACCAAGTGAGGAGGCCCAGGGGAGATTTCCCTGGGGGGAAACGGCTTCTCCTCTGGAGGAAGGATTGTTCCAAACTGGATGAACTTCAAGGTCCCTTCTGACCCAAGTCTTCCTGTGATTTCTTCCAACTTAGCTCTAAAAAGGTCCAAGGAGCCTTGATTTTGGGGACAGGCTGCACAGGGCGGTCAGCAGGGATCTGCTCTGGTTGCTCTTTGATCCTGGAGGTTAAGTCTTGTCTGCAGGAAGGGAGTTAGTTCGGGGGTTTCCTGGGAAAGCCACACTGGACAAACTTCCTTTAAATGCCCATCTCTCCCAGGGTCTTTGTCCCACACCTGGATGGTCTTGGCCATGTGGTCAACACCAGTTGTTCCAGTTCAGCACATCCAGGGGTGGGTCATGACCCAGGTCTCTGTGGCCTGGTGCCTGGGAGGTCTGGGGTGCTCCATCCTCCACGAATCCACATGGATGCAAGGACAACATTCCCTCTCCTCCCTCTCCTCTTGGGTCTCTCCTTGGGTGTCCACGACTCTGAGCTGGATCTCAAGGTTTCTTCCAAGGATGAGGGCACCACACCTCACCCTGGAGGGTGGGGAGGCCCTGGCACAAGGTGTCCAGAGAAGCTGTGGCTGCCCCTGGATCCCTGGAAGCGTCCAAGGCCAGGTGGAAGCAACCTGGGATGTGGGAAGGTGTCCCTGCCCATGGCAGGGGGTGGGACTAGATGGGCTTGAAGGTCCTTCCAACCCAACCCATTCCATGATTCTGGAGCCCCTCTGCTCTGGAGCCAGGCTGGGAGAGCTGGGGGGGTTCCCCTGGAGAAGAGAAGGCTCCAGGGAGAGCTGAGAGCCCCTTGCAGGGCCTAAAGGGGCTCCAGGAGAGCTGCAGAGGGACTGGGGACAAGGCAGGGAGGGACAGCACACAGGGAATGGCTTCCCAGTGCCAGAGAGCAGGGAGAGATGGGAGATTGGGAAGGAATTGCTGTCTGGGAGGGTGGGGAGGGACTGGAATGAATTTCCCAGAGAAGCTGTGGCTGCCCCTGGATCCCTGGAAGTGTCCAAGGCTGGCTTGGAGCAACCTGGGCTGGTGGAAGGTGTCCCTGCCCGTGGCAGGGGTTGCTCTGGTTCATCTTTAGGGTCCCTCCCAGCCCAAACCATCCTGGGATTCTGTTTTCCGGGATGTCCTGTGGTCTGCAGGCTCGGGGCAGAGGGAAAGGCCGGGCAGGGGTGCCAGGGGTGGGTGCAGACAGGCCGGGGGCACCCGGGGCAAACCAGGGCTGGGGAGGCTCAAAGGAGGCAGGTGAGAGGAGGGGGGTGAACATCTGTCTGTGGGCACCAACATCTGCATGAATGGAGCTCAGCAACAGCCTGGGCTCGGCTCAGCTGGCTCGGGGGGAGGCCCCAGCAAGGGACAGGGAGGAAAGGAGGGGGAAACAGCACCTTAAAATACAAGTAAATGAAATTAAATGAAGTTAAATGAAGTAAAATAAAATAAAGTGAAATAAAGTAAAATAAAATAAAATGAAGGAAAATAAAATAAATTGAAATAAAGTGAAATAAAATAAAATAAAATAAAATAGAATAAAGTGAAAAAAATAAAATAAATAAAATTAAATTAAATTAAGTAAAATAAAGTGAAATAGA
>VXAY01007020.1:49383-76170 GCA_013399855.1 Oxyruncus cristatus
AAACACATTGTCTGCTGCTGGGATATTCAACCCACATCTCTGCTACCATTAACACTTGGATAATCACCTCAGCCACCCCTTCAAAGCAGCCCTGTGCAGCAGCTCTGAAAAACTCCCAGGCCCGACCAAAACTGCAGCCGGGGGTGGTTTGGGGTTTGTTGGTTGCATTTGGGGTTTCTCTTTTCCAGGCTGCAGTGGGATGGGCAGAGCTGGAGCCCGGCCAGAGGTGACACACCTACCCTGGCAAAGGCCTCGGGGGGGCTTTCGGGGGTTGCACAAGTGGCCAAACGCTTCGGTTTTTCCGCCTCAGCCAGGGGTGATGCTCCAGTGTCCCCCAGGGAGGGTCACCGGGCTGCTCCGGGAGAAGAATTCCAGGGGAAAAGGGGCAGAGGAAAGATGCGAGACTGTCGGGAAGGACACAGAGCGAAGGCAGTTCAGTTAAAGTGATCAGTTGAGGTGACGTGAGGCCTCTTTACTGGGTTTTTTCTTGGTCACACCGGTCTCAACACAGAAGCCTGGGGTGGTTTGAGTTGGAGGGGCCCTTAAATCCCATCCAGTCCCACCCCTGCCACGGGCAGGGACACCTTCCACCAGCCCAGGCTGCTCCAACCTGGCCTTGGACACTTCCAGGGATCCAGGGGCAGCCACAGCTTCTCTGCCCAACCTGGGCCAGGGCCTCCCCCCCCTCCCAGCCAGCAATTCCTTCCCAATCTCCCATCTCTCCCTGCCCTCTGGCACTGGGAAGCCATTCCCTGTGTGCTGTCCCTCCCTGCCTTGTCCCCAGTCCCTCTGCAGCTCTCCTGGAGCCCCTTCAGGCCCTGCAAGGGGCTCTCAGCTCTCCCTGGAGCCTTCTCTTCTCCAGGGGAACCCCCCCAGCTCTCCCAGCCTGGCTCCAGAGCAGAGGGGCTCCGGAATCCTGGGATCAACTCAGTAGCTCCAACACCCAGTGACACAAGAGGGACTTCGGTACAGGAGGCAAAATTCCCCCTCCAGCCCTGTGTGTGAGCATGGCAGGCTGGGGATGGGAATGGGGATGGGAATGGGGACGGGAATGGGGACGCTCCTGGGATGGGGTTTGCAGTCAATCCCTGGTGGTTGCTGCTTGTTTCCCTCCTCTTGGCCAGCTTTAACTGGAGAAAGCTTTGCAAGTCCTGACCCACGCAGGCACCAGGTATTTGCAACAGATGCTCAGCACCTCAACCTGGCTTTTGATGCCCTTACAAATCCCCGAGATTTAAATTCGGGCCTGATTTGACCTCTAAACAGAGGCAGGGCCTGACTCACTGGGGCCAACACGCCGAGATGAAGGCAGGAGCCCTGGACCTCCTCCCACCCACACCCTGCATGAGTTACTCTGATATTTATCTCGGCCTCCTGGGGCTCCTTGAGCCTCGGAAAATTACCCTGGTGGCTCAAGGCTCGATGATAACCCTCCCCACCACAAACCAGAAGGGCAGGTCCAGAGGAAACGGGGAGTGAGGAGCTCCCGGGACGCTGCCCTTGGGCAAGAGGGGTGGACAGGACAGGAGGAGGTGAAAAGTGGGGAGGAGGAGGATGAAGAGGAGCAGGAGACAGTGATTTCTGCCCACACACGTGGCAGTGACGTGGCAATGGACTCCCAGCGTGTGGGAGTGCAGCCTCCAGCATCCTGATCCCTGAATTCCAGCCTGGAAGAACATCAGAGGGTGCTGGGAGATGACCAGGGCAGAGTGAAGAGAATCCTGGTGGAGGGGAAGAGGATCAGCCCAGTAAACATGGGAAAGGGTGGAGGAAACAGGGATGGTTTCCGAGGGGAAGGCAGTGGGGAATGACAGGAATCTGCTGGGTGAGGAAGGGGATAATCCCATCACTGCTCCTTCCTTGGGAGGGGAAGCCCTGGATTGAAATTTCAGTGGGAGAGACGGATGGGAGACATGGGGGAACACACAGATAAGGGGAGAGGATGGATTGCCAGGAAGGGGGGGAAGTGGCCATTGCTGGAGGTTTTCAGGAACAATTTAGACAACATCTCCCAAGGATGACGTGGGGAAAGCTCATCCTGCCCTGGGGTTAAGGAGTGGACTCCGTGACCTCTGGACTTCCCTCCCGCTCCTGGTTTCTATGGTTTGGTGATTTCCTGGAGCAGTTTGGGCCCCTCGTGTCAGCAAGACCCTGCTCCAAGGTGGGCTTGAGATCCCAGCAAGGGACAACCCTCCCGGGCCGAGGGCCAAGGTGTGGATATGGAGCAGATCCACGACCCCACCGTTTTTCGCTTCTGGGTCACAATCTCTGGGGTTATTTTGTTCTTCCTGGGTGGGTGGGCACATGTGAACGGTCAGGGCATTCCCAAAGGGAATGAAGGACACCCTGGAGCTGGGGATCACAACAGGGCACCAGGGCCTCCCTTCCACCACCTCAGACCCGTTTTATACAGCAATAGCAACACCCACAGCACAAACCAGGAGGAGGAAACTCCCTGTTCAGGAAAGAACTGTGGAAATCCGGGCTGTTGGAGGTGTTTTGTTTTTAGTTTTGTTTTGTTTTGTTTTTTTTTTTGATTCCCTGTTATTTACAGGGATTTCCCCCCCCCCCCTTAAATTCATCACTTGCCTTCGATAGAAATACATATTTGTACTCCTATTTTAAAAGGGCCGGTGTCAGGGAGGAGCTGGATGGACGAGCAGTGGGAAGCTGCTTTCCTGACCTCCCAGGCCAGGTTTTGGGAGCGTGGAGCTCGGAATTGGAGCTCTGTGCTTGTTCCAAAGAGACCAATTTTCACCCGCTGAGGAGAACGGAGCCAAGCTCATTTGCCCCAGCTGATGAGCTGCCTCCTGACTGTCCAAGATCACAGAGGTGCCCTTCACAACAGCAGAGCCCCGGGTTCTCCGGGCCAAAATCAAGTTAATTATGTTCTGTCTCCCTAAATTCCCCCCAAGGTTTCCCATTGGATTCCTCCTCACTTCCTGCCCTGCCCTGTCGCGTGGTGTCGATGTGCAGAGTTCAACAGCTGCTTTCTTCCACTTCGCGGCTCCCCAGACAGCCACGGCTCTGGAAAGGAGGTGGGAATTGTTTCCTCGTCGTCAGGAAGGCGCATTTCCACAGCTACCTAAAAATAATGAACAACAATAATAATTAATAATAATAATTAATAATAATAGAATTTAAAAAAAAGGCAGATTCTCCATTGATAAAATAATTCCACTGAGCCCACAGCAGCTCCTGCAGGTGGTGGATCCAGCAGCTTCCAGCGGGGATGAACAGTTTGCCACCGTTCAGGACATAAATCCTAAATTGTAGCAGAATTAAGTCCATTTCTCCTTCACCAAACTTCACCAGAGCCAAACCACACGGGCAAAGACTACAACTTCCACCCTGCCTGAAGTTTAATGGTACAGATATGCATTTAACGACATGAATACGCATTTAACCCTATAAATATGTCTTTTTAATGCCATAAATACGGAATTTAGTGCTAGAGAGACGTTTTAAGCCCTCCAAACCACCCACCTCCAAAGCCTCCGCAGGTTTGTATTTTAAGTTTCGCCCCACTTTCTGTTTGAGGTTCAGACCAATAGCAACTTCACCTTTCAGACCCTTGCGAGCCCCGAGCAAACAACGCTGCTCGAATTACTCAGGGGCAACCATTTGTCACGTTCTCCTCTCCTGCCTCTTTTCTTTACGACCTGGCAGAGAACACACTCCCATTCCCACCCCTTTTTATTCCCCGTCCTCGGCGGCTCTATTTTTAGCCCGGGAGCTTTGCCTCGCCAACTCGGGTTAATTATTCAACGTGTCAAATTTGCTCTCCCAGATGTGCGAGGAGGAATTAAGGAGAGGTTTAAAAATAAGCTCAGTCCTTTCCTGAATTGGAGCCGTAAACCCTCCTGTTTCGGGGCTGCCTGGAACAGGGGCCGGGCACTCGGGGACTTCTTGTTTCAGGAGCTGGATGTTTCCTGCGCCTTCCAAGCCCTCCACGCCAACTAAACCTGGTCTGGAAGACTTTTTCCACGTGTCTGCACCCCGGGGCTTAACTGGATGAGACGGGTTTGGTCTCAGGAGAGGCCGGGATCGACCTCCAAACGCCCCATTTGCAGGGGGTTCCTCCACGCAAGAAGTTGGGGCCGCTCTTGGGAAGTTTTCTGAGGGAGGGGTTTGGGGGTTTTTTTTCCACCTTAAAAGCCGCAGCTCTCGCCTCGTTTGCAGGCTTTTGGAACCCCACCCTCCCCATCTGGGGGAGGAAAAACAAAGCTGAGTAGGGTGATTTCTGCAGAAGGAGCTGCTTCTTTGCCTGTGCCAGGACTGTCGGTGACACCGGCGGTGAAGTGACAGCTCTGCTGCTCCTCTGCTGTCCTCGGGGAGGACTTGGGTTCACACGGGAGGAGAAAAAGGCCAACTCCTGTTCTGCTTGTGCTGGAGTCAGTCTGCGTTTCAGTCGGAGTTTAGACGCTGAATGTACATCAGATACACCAATTAATTCAGCATTGAACTCCTACCTGTTATTCCTGGTTCTGGCACGAATTCCAGAAGGGAAGTGAGAGTCGCTCCAGGTTCAACCTCCTCAGCTGCAGAGGAAACATGAATCAGGCATTGAGTTGTGTGTGTTTGATGTGTGAGGGTCCAAAGGCCATCAAGTACAAAGAATAGTGGAATTATAGAATGGGGAGGGACCTTAAAGATGATCCAGTGGAACAGGATCCACGGGCAGGGACACCTTCCACCAGCCCAGGCTGCTCCAACCTGGCCTTGGACACTTCCAGGGATAGCCACAGCTTCTCTGGCCAACCTGGGCCGGGGCCTCCCCACCCCACCCTCCCAGCCAGGAATTCCTTCCGAATATCCCATCTCTCCCTGCCCTCTGGCAGTGGGAAGCCATTCCCTGTGTCCTGTCACTGCAGGCCCTCGGAAACAGTCTCTCTCCGTCTTTCTTGTAGCTCCTTCAGCTACAGGAAGGCCACAGTTAGGACACCCTGGAGCCTCCTCTTCTTCAGGCTGAACTATCCCAACTCTCTCAGCCTCTCCTCCCAGCTGCCGGTGGGAAAAGGGGAGGGAGAAGGGATAGGAAGGGCTGGTTGGGATGGGCAGAGGCAGGATGAGGAGCACGTGTCTTATGGGACCTCTGACACTGAGCATTAGTGGCTGCAGTGCACCTGTGTCCTCTTCTCTGCTTCCCATCCCACAAAACAAGGTGGGATGTACTTCCCTGCCACCCCCCAAGCAGAAATGGGCTCTCAAGTGACTTCAAATGACTTCACCCGTCACCCAGAGAGCGGGTGAGGAAACACTGCCACGAGGGACAACCGACGGGCTCCCTCCATTCAGCCCGTGCTGCACTTCTCACTTTGGGGAAGAGAAAGGGGGAAATCTGACTGTGGAAGGGTCATCCCAGCCCTGCCAGGAGCTGGAGGTTCCGTGAGGTCACCACCTGGGGCTTTCCTGCGTGTCCCCACTGTTCCTGCACAGGTCCCACCAGCGCGGGCTTGCAACGAGCCGCTCCTCACACCCTCCCCCAGGACAGAACAAGATGATGTGGATCAGATTCCACCAGGGAAAAGGGATTTGGATTAAACACAGCGAGAAATTCTCCGGCAGGGAGGAGAGGTGCGTTTTCACGGGAGGCTCTGGAATCACCAGCACCGGATAGTTCTCGTCCTTCTGTTTTTTTCCTGGGAAAGATTAGAGAGGCGTCTGTCAGAGGTGGATTAGGCTGAGCTGATCCTGCCTTGGGGCAGCAGGAGAACCAGGATGATCCCTGAGGGTCCCCCCCAGCCCGTTTTCCATGACTGGATCAGTCACAGGCACCAGACAGATCCTGGCACTGCAGGAAGGACCTGCCTCCACAGGAGCTCCCTGCAGGAGGGGCAGGACTTCTCCAGCCCAGGCCAGCTCAGGACTCATCCCGGATCATGGGAGCACTTGGTGGCCAAAATCTCCAAGCCCAAGGCGAGCTGGGACCTGACAGGGATAAAACCTCAGAGACCTCAGCAGTGAGAGACACAAACAGGAGAGAAACAGGAAAACACGGGCCATGAGATATTTTCCTAAGGGTCAGGAAAGTTCCTTAGGCATTTGCTAACAAGGGGCCCACTCCTGTGGCAGCAGCAGGATCACTGTGGCTCCCTGGAGAAGGTCCCAGAGGACCCATCCTGGCTGTAACATCTCCACAGCTCACCCCGTGTCCATATGGAGGGGGGTCCAGGTCACTTGGTGACAACAATTTGGCCACCACACCTTCTCCTCAGGCGTGAGGTGGGTCTGGGAAAAGAGCCAGTTGAGTATCCAGGAGTGACTCTCGTCTCTCCACCTTCTTTCCTCTCCCAGTCTCCTTTCCCACCTTCTCCTCTCCACCATGGCCCGTTTTTCCAGCAGGATCAGCCAAATGAGGAGGCACAGGGGCATCAGACTCTGCAGGAGAGAACCTTGGAGCTCCAGGGGATTTGCTCACTTGACCCTTCCCTGCTCCTCTTGCAAACTCAAAATCAGGTCCCTGACCAGTCTGTTCCCGCTGTGCTCTGCTATGGCAGAACAAGAAGGGTTTATTTGTGGGTTATGTTTATTTATTTGTGTTAAATCCTGTATTGAATAAACTGGGGAACTAATTGCTGATTAAAGCAATAATCCCTGAAAAACCCAAGAGCCGGTGGCCAAAGCCACCTGAGCAGGAATCTCAGACTCTGGGCAGAGCTCAAGTGAACAGGGCAAAGCTCGGGAAAGGGATCTGGAAAAAGGCAGGAGAGAAGGAGGTGGAAAGAGTCCCCTGGTTTCCAGCTGTTCCCAAGGACAGTGGGGATGAAGCACCCGGGTCTGAGCACATTCCTGAGAGAGACCTGGGGGAAAATTAATGTGTCCTGGAGAAGGGCCAAAATGTACAGGATCAGAGTGTTCTGTCACATCCCACTGCACTGGAGACAGCCTGGCCAAAACACAGGAAGTGGGAATTGAAACAGGGCCCAGCATGGAATGACCCACCAGGGGTGGGAGATGGGAATTAAAATAGGTTCCAGTATGGAATAATCCACCAGTGGTGGGAGAGGGGAATTTAAGTATGTATGGAATGACCCACCAGTGGTGGGAGGAGTGAAAACAGGTTCCAGTATGGAATAATCCACCAGTGGTGGGAGAGGGGAATTTAAGTATGTATGGAATGACCCACCAGTGGTGGGAGGAGTGAAAACAGGTTCCAGTATGGAATAATCCACCAGTGGTGGGAGTGGGTGAGGGACTGGGGTGTTCAGGAGCACCTGAGTTGCTCCAGCATTCCTTTTCCCTCTGGTTTTCCTGGTCCAAACAGCCCAAAGCTGTTTTGTGACCCAAGACCTGAAATGGCCACTTCAAAATTAGCCCCAGAACCTTCCGGAGGAGAGGCCCCCAAAGCTCTGATTTGCCTCAGAGCTGTTACATTTGAAGTCTTTTCAGGTGCTGAGGAAAAGAAAAGCCAAGGGTGTATCACCCAAAAAGTTCTTTACAGGGAATCATGAGTTGGTTTGAGTCAGAAGGGACTTTAAAGAGGAACAAGATCCATGGGCAGGGACAGCTTCCACCAGGCCAGGTTGCTTCAAGCCCCATCCAGCCTGGCCTTGGACACTTCCAGGGATCCAGAGGCAGCCACAGCTTCTCTGCCCAACCTGGGCCAGGGCCTCCCCACCCTCCCAGCCAGGAATTCCTTCCCAATCTCCCATCTCTCCCTGCCCTCTGGCACTGGGAAGCCATTCCCTGTGTGCTGTCCCTCCCTGCCTTGTCCCCAGTCCCTCTGCAGCTCTCCTGGAGCCCCTTTAGGCCCTGCAAGGGGCTCTCAGCTCTCCCCAGAGCTCTGTCTCTTCCAGGCTGGACATTCCCAGCTCTCCCAGCCTGGCTCTGGAGCAGAGGGGCTCCAGAATCATGGAATGGGTTGTGTGGGTAGGGACCTTAAAGAACATCTCACTGCCACCCCCTGCCATGGGCAGGGACACCTTCCACCAGCCCAGGTTGCTCCAATCTGGCCTTGGACACTTCCAGGGATCCAGGGGCAGCCACAGCTTCTCTGGACACCAACCCGGGCCAGGGCCTCCCCACCCTTCCAGCCAGGAATTCCTTCCCAAGATCTAATCCCAACCTCTCCTCTTCTAGTTTAACACCATTCCCTGTCCCATCCCTCTGTGTGGTCCCATCCCCAACCCTTCTAGGAAAGTCCCCCTTTTCCCACTCCATCCATCCATCCATCCATCCATCCATCCATCCATCCATCCATCCATCCATCCATCCATCCATCCATCCATCCATCCATCCATCCATCCATCCATCCATCCATCCATCCATCCATCCATCCCTCCATCCAGAGCCCAGAGCAGGTGGGTCCTACTGTGGTAGAGCGTGACCTGCATCAGCTTTAGCCATGGCTTGTCCATAGGTATGGCAGCCAAGGTCAAGGGCAGGGAGAAGACAAGCCCCTCTCCTCCAGGGGGGCCAACATGCCCAGAATTCCCTCAAAAATCCAGCCCAGCGGCAAATCCTCGGAGTTCAAGGAGCACCAGGGGGGGCAGGTGCCAGGCGAGGACCCAGCTCGAAAACTCCCAGCGAGAGCAGGAGAACTGCACCCACATTTCTGTCAACCACCAGCACCCACCACCGGCATTCCTTGGCTCAGAACCCGGAGCCATAAATTACCCTTCAGATTTCGTTCAGCTCTGGGGGTTTTATTTGGTTTTTTTGTGGGGTTTTTTTTTTTGGTTTTGTTTTTCTTTGGGTTTTTTTTTGTTTTTTTTTTAAGGCAGGGATTACAAACTCATCGAGATAAACACCTTCCCTTTTTTTGTCTTTTTTTTTTCCCCCTTCTTTTTTTTTTTTTTCCTTTTGCTCCAGAATGCCCCCAGGGACAGGAGAGCTCCAGCACGAAGAAGCCCCAGAGATACAATCTCTTACAACACCAAAGCCATCTGTCACTGAGATAAGCACACAGACTATTTATTACCCAGCTCCGGCAACCAGAAAAATTAGTCAGAGATTCAGCCAATATAATCTTTCATTAAAAAAAAAAAAGATAAAAAAGAAAAAGAAGTGGTTAATGAGCTTCCCCGAGCACGATAAGAAATGTGTTGTAACCTGACAAAAAAGGAGGGTTTTGCTGCTTGTTCCTCCCAAGGAGGCAGAGCAGGTTTGGGCTGGAGGAGAGCTGGGAGAGAGGGAGGGTTTAACTCCCTTCAGAGTCCCCAGTGCAGGGAAAGGAAACCCAGAGGTTCCATTTCCACCATGGCAACCGGAAAGCAGGAGGCAGAACATCCAGCTGGTGGAACAGCTCAAAACAGGCCTGGGATAACTGGTGGAAATGGGGTGAGAGCGACACTCAAGGAGTCCTCGGGTCAAAATTCCCCCTTTCCGGGTGGTTTTCCGACTCCATGCCCAGAGCTGGTGGCTCATCCCTGGGGCTGCGGCACCTGCAGCACCCACAGCTGAGAACTGACGGGGGCATCAGGTCCCAGCACAGGTGTTGGGACTCCAGCTGTTGGGATTCCAGCTGTTGGTGCTTCCGGATGTCTGCACGGCACTGGAAGAATCACGGAATGGGTTGGCTTGGAAGGCACCTGAAAGGTCATCCAGTTCCAACCCTCCTGCCGTGGGCAGGGACACCTTCCACTAGGCCAATATCCTTCCACCGGGAACCTCTGAGTGAACTGTCCAGGCTGGGAGGTCTCTGAGCACAGCCAGCCTTGCACAGTTCCAGTTTGGATCCCTTGGGATCAGCACAGGACAAGGGGGAATGGATTGAAAATGAAAGGAGGCAGGTTTAGCTTAAATATTGGGAAGAAAGTCTTCCCTGTGAGGGTGGGGAGGCCCTGGCACAGGTTGCTCAGAGAAGCTGTGGCTGCCCCTGGATCCTTGGAAGTGTCCAAGGCCAGGCTGGAGCAACTTGGGCTAGTGGAAGGTGTCCCTGCCCATGGCAGGGGTGGAACTGGATGGTCTGGGAGGTCCTTTCCAACTCAAACCAGTCTGGGATCCCCTGATTCTGTGGTACAAGTGTCAGTCCATGCAGGCTCAGCCATGGAAAACGTGCCCTGGGAGGGTCAGAGGAGCCAAAACCTGCAGGTACTGACACTTGTACCACACAACCATGGAATCCCAGACTGGTTTGGGTTGGAAGGGACCTTAAATATCACCATTCCCACCCCCTGCCATGGGCAGGGACACCTTCCACCAGCCCAGGGTGCTCCAACCTGGCCTTGGACACTTCCAGGGATCCAGGGGCAGCCACAGTTTCTCTGCCCAACCTGGGCCAGGGCCTCCCCACCCTCCCAGCCAGGAATTGTTTCCCAATATCCCACCTCACCCTGGGGAAGCCATTCCCCCTCATCCTGTCCCTCCAGACCCTTGTAAACAGTCTCTCTTCCCCTTCCTTGCAGCTCCCCCATCCCGAGCTCCCCCATCCCAACATCCCAAGTTCCCATGTTCCCACAACCCCGTGGCACAGCCCAGGCCCCTCCGTGGCCACAGCACAGCAGGCAGAGGAGCCACCAGTGCTGTGACAGGTCCCAACCAGGCGCCAGCAGCTCTTTGTTCTGCCACTGCCATTTGCATCTTCTCCTGCTCCTGGTCCTGCCCTGGCCAAACCTGCTCTGCTGCCTCCACACCCTGGGTGCAAACGAGGGGCCGAAAGGTTGGCACCAGGGTGCTCCCGGGGTGAGAAATGGCTTCTGAGCACCGTGGGTGGTGCTGCAGCCTCCAGGGAGCCCAGAAGAAAGGAGGTCCCGCTGCTGTCACCGCTGAAGCAAGAGGACAAGGTGGCCCCACTGAGCCAACATCTCCTGGCGTTGCTCCAGGGGGCCCTTCCTCACGGATCCGTGGCACATGGTTGTGGCTGCCCCATCCCTGGAAGTGTCCAAGGCCAGGCTGGAGCAACCTGGGCTAGTGGGAGGTGTCCCTGCCCGTGGCACAAACGATCCTTAAGGCCCCTTCCCACCCAAAGCATTCCATGAGCCCGCGATTGCTGCGGTGCTGGAAAGGGCCCTGAGCGAGATCCCAGCCCAGCCCAGCGGCATCACCAGAGCCCTGTGACTGTCCCAGGGTGCTTCCAGAGGTCAGGGTCGAGGGCAGCGGCGCTGGAAGGCCACAGGCTCCAGGCTCTGGCCCCGCTCCCGCGGAGGTGCCACATTTGTAGCGCGGCGTTATTTTGTTTGTTGTCTCTGTTCGTTCATCTCCCCCCTCCCCGGTCCCCGCCCTCTCCCGCGCTGGATCAAGAGGACGGTGGAGCCCTGGCTGCCAGGAGCCCAGAGGGATCATAGAATCATGGAATCAGCCGGGTTGGAAAGGACCTCTGAGGTCATCGAGTCCAACCCTTGATCCAACACCACCGATGGATGCTCCTCCCGGGCGGAGCTCCCGCAGGTGAGAGCTGTGAAGTGCCGAGCAGGGGCACTGCGCTGACGGCCCCGGGGCTCCTCAGCCCTCAGGAACCCAGAGCCACATTCCTGCCCCTTCTCGGCTCCTGCTTCCCTTTAGGGAAGGGAAAAGTAAAAGTTTAATTGCTTTGTTCGTCTCAGCCGCCACCTGCGGCCGGGTCATGGCCTGCCCACCCTCCTGCTGCTGCGTGACAGGGAAACCGAGCTCAGCAGGCACCCAAAGCAGACAGGAAGGGGGATTTAGGGACGGGGAGCTTGGATTCACCTTTTCTCTCCTCGGTACAAGAGGCAGGGGCAAGTTTCTTAGGGAGGGGGCTGTAAATCCTATTCCCTCTTCCCTGACATCCCCCTGTCAGCACCTTGGGCACGTCACAGAATGGCAGAGTCCCAGAATGTGCTGAGCTGGGAGGGACCCCCAAGGACCACCCAGCCCAACCCTCAGCCCTGCACAGGCCCAGCCCCAAGAGTCCCCCCCTGTGCCCCAGAGGATCATCCCAACCCTCCTGGAGCTCTGGCAGCCTTGGGGCTGTGCCCACTGCCCTGGGGAGCCTGGTCAGTGCCAACCAGCCTCTGGGGGAAGAGCCTTGTGCTGAGATCCAACCTGAGCCTGCCCTGGCACAGCTCCAGCCCTTCCCTGGGCCCTGTCCCTGGTCCCCCCAGAGCAGAGCTCAGTCCCTGCCCCTCCTCTGCCCCTGCCCAGGAAGGTGGAACTGCACTGAGGTCTCCCCTCAGTCTCCTCTGCTCCAGCTGAACACCCCAAGTGCCCTCAGTGTCCTCCCACGGCTGCAAACCAAGGCCCTTCCCCATCCTCGTTCCCTCCTTTGGACACTCTCTAAGAGCTTCAGATCTTACCTTGTGGTGCCCAAACTGCCCCGATGTTGCAGGAGAGGCCGCCCCAGGGCAGAGCAGAGCAGGACAATCCCCTCCCTGATGCCCCCAGGGCAGGGTTGGCCCTCCTGGCTGCCAGGGCACTGCTGAGTCCTGCTCCACCAAGGGGTCCTCTGCCCCTACAACCCTTCTCCTCACCCCCTGCACTGCCTCCAGCCCCAAGTAACACCCCAGTTCCTGCCTTGGAGCAGAGTGAGCCTTCAGATCAGTCCCTTCTGTGGCCGGTCCAGCAGTGCAAGGCAGAGCAGAACTGAGCAGCAAGTGTTGGCACATCCCTTTGTTCTCCACACAGACTCGCTGGCACCACCAGCCCCAGCAGGTCATGCCCCCCATATCACAAGCACCAGCCTGCCCAGAGCCCAGGCTGACCCCTCCACCCTCCTCCTGCAGCCACACATGAAATTGGGATCCCTTTGGTGCATTTTCTCTGCTGCCATAAATCAGCACAGCTCAGGGCTGGAGCATCCAGCTTTCCTGCTTTCCTTGGATGCGTCGCACTGCTGGAAGGGGAGATCTTAGAGCCCCTTCAGTGCCTAAAAGGGGGTTAAAAGAGGGATGGAGAGGGATGTTTCAGGGGGTCATGGAGTGACAGGACAAGGGGAATCTCCTTAAGCTGAAGAAGGGAAGGTTTAGGTGGGATATTGGGATGAAATTTTTCATTATAAGAGTGGGGAGGCCCTGGCCCAGGTTGGGCAGAGAAGCTGTGGCTACCCCTGGATCCCTGGAAGTGTCCAAGGCCAGGTTGGAGCAACCTGGGCTAGGGAAAGGTGTCCCTACCCGTGACGGGGTGTGGAATGAGATGATCTTTAAGTTCCCTTCCAGCTCAAACCATTCTCCGATTCTCCAAATCCCAAATCCATCTCTGCCTTATTCATTCACTCCCTGCACAGGCACCGCTGGGGGAGCAGGGCAGAGACGTGCAGGGAGCCATCAACAGGACAAACAGTTGTTTAAAGATTCTTTTCAGGGGAAAAAAAGAAGGGCTTTATGACAGGGGTGAAACCCCCGGAGCGTCCTGTCAGTGGCATCTTGCACAAGGAAGGAACTTTGTCCCCCTGTCTCCGCTCTGGCCCTGAGCACACCTCAAAATTTGCTTGCCCTTGCTTCCAGGAGGCTGCTTCCACCTCCAGCACGGCCTGGGACTTGCAAATCTGATGCTGTTTGGCCTTTCTCTCCCGGAGCAGAACAGATTGATGGCAGGGTGGAGCCACCCCGATGTCTTCATTCGTTTCCTTTGCTGAAAGACACCCAGAAACCCGCCGGGGCTGCCGAGCTTTCCAAGGGCAGTGCCAGAGGAATAACATCAGAGCCACGAGGAGACCGTTCTGGGCACAGGGAGGTGCTCCTTGTGAGCCACCCGTGGAATCAGCCCTGGATCATTATCAGTTTGTTGTTATTCACTGCCCCAAAGCGAAGGGAGAAGCTGCATCTGATGGTGAATCAGAGAATCACAGAATCATGGAATGGGTTGGGCTGGAAGGGACCTTAAAGAACATCTCACTGCCACCCCCTGCCACGGGCAGGGACACCTTCCACCAGCCCAGGGTGCTCCAACCTGGCCTGGGACACTTCCAGGGATCCAGGGGCAGCCACAGCTTCTCTGGGAAATTCATTCCAGGGCCTCCCCACCCTCCCAGCCAGCAATTCCTTCCGAATATCCCATCTCTCCCTGCCCTCTGGCACTGGGAAGCCATTCCCTGTGTGCTGTCCCTCCCTGCCTTGTCCCCAGACCCTCTGCAGCTCTCCTGGAGCCCCTGTAGGCCCTGCAAGGGGCTCTCAGCTCTCCCTGGAGCCTTCTCTTCTCCAGGGGAACCCCCCCAGCTCTCCCAGCCTGGCTCCAGAGCAGAGGGGCTCCAGAATCCTGGAATGGGTTGGGTTAGAGGGGACCTTCAAGCCCATCTAGTCCCACCCCTGCCATGGGCAGGGACACCTTCCCCTAGCCCAGGTCATTCCAAGCCCCCTCCAACCTGGCCTTGGACACTTCCAGGGATGGGAATTCCACAAGGCAAGTTTAAACAAGTGGAATCACATCATTTCTACTCCCAAAACACATCAGCAGCTCCACTCATGACTGTTCTGGGGCTGCTTTGAAAGATCTTCTAAAGACCTTGGGATTTCCAGGGTGATGGTTGTGGAGGCTTCAACCAGCACAAGAGCAAAGGAATCTCTTGGCTTCCCTTTGGCTCAGAAAACCCCAGATTTGGTGGTTTGAGGACAAGCATCACAGCAGAGGGTTGAACCTTCAACCTGGACCACTTGGTTTTTGCCCCAGTCCATGGTGATGCTCTGACCACCTGCAGCTGGTCCGTGGTGTCCCTGGAGTGAGAACCATGGAATCCCAGGATCCCTGAGGTTGGGAATGACCTCCAAGATCATCCGTTCCAACCTGTGACCCATCCCCACCTTGTCCCCCAGCCCAGAGCACTGAGTGCCACGGCCAGGCCTCCCTTGGACACCTCCAGGGCTGGGGACTGAGACAGAACCATCCACAGAAAGGATCCTAAGAAAGGATGATCCGCAGCAAACCAGGAGCTGCTCTGGAAGAAGACTTCCCTAAATGCCTCCTTTTGGCCTCCAAGCCACCCAAACATGAGCTGAAGGCACTTATTTTGTGTGACACGTGCCAAACACACACTTCTGCTGCACAGCTTGAGACATTTCTGGCCAAAGATTGAGAGGTTCAGCAGCATCAGCATTTAGACTGTGCCCAACAACTTCCTCAGGAGGGGCAGAGGAGGGGCAGGGACTGAGCTCTGCTCTGGGGGGACCAGGGACAGGGCCCAGGGAAGGGCTGGAGCTGTGCCAGGGCAGGCTCAGGTTGGATCTCAGCACAAGGTTCTTCCCCCAGAGGCTGGTTGGCACTGACCAGGCTCCCCAGGGCAGTGGGCACAGCCCCAAGGCTGCCAGAGCTCCAGGAGGGTTTGGAGGATCCTCTGGGGCACAGGGGGGGACTCTTGGGGCTGGGCCTGTGCAGGGCTGAGGGTTGGGCTGGATGGTCCTTGGGGGATCCCTCCCAGCTCAGCACATTCTGCAATTCTGGGATTCTGTGAAGGCTTTGCAAGACACCATCAAATAAAGAAGATTATGAGGAAAAAAACTGCCCAGGAAAGTCACCCCCCCTCACCTTCTTTCCTCCCAGCTCAGCTGTTGCATCAGATTTTTCTCTCAGTCTCCCAACTATCTCCTGATCTGAGGGTGGGTCTGCTCCTCACTCCACCGGCCCAAAATCTGATGAGCTCCTGGACTCAGCATTTCCTGGAGGCACCGGGACCTGCGGGCCCGGGGTCAGAGGCACGTTGGGACACGATGCCCAGGCTGGGCTGGCAGATCACACACACTGCAAGGCCCAGCTCACAGAGGCTCAGCACTACCCAAATTAGGCCCTGCTGTCACCTCCGCTCAGGTACAACGAGGTCTCTAATCACTGGGGGTGTCTGGTGCCTTCCCAGACTCCAGAGGACTCTCCCAAACCGCATTCCTGCCTGGCCAGGCTCCGCCTGAGGCTGCAGGAGGTGACCTCGGAGCCCTTTACCCCTAATGCCACATCCTCCAGCAGCAGAGGTGGGGCTGAAGGCCAAGAGGACCTTGAAGGGCAAGAAGCCCTGGAAAGCGAAGGTCGTGTCCGGGGAACTGTCTGATCTCCAGGTAGGGTTCAATAACTCCAGAAGAGTTTGTGCAGTTCCTGAAGGAAGCAGAACTTTAATCCATTGCTTGGGGCAACCTGGGCTGGTGGAAAGTGTCCCTGCCCATGGGAGGGGGTGGGACTGGATGGTCTTTAAGGGCCCTTCCAACCCAAACCATTCCATGATTTTATGATTCTGTTCCCTCAGTTTTTCCCTCTCTTCCCTGCTCCATTCCCTCCTCCCTTGGCAGCAGCAGCACCACCAGGATTCCTGTTTGCTTTCACACCTCACGTTATTTCCTGGGCCCCAATTCCAGCAGCGAGTTGTTGATATTTAAAGCCTGATCCAGATTCTTGCCCTGGAGGAGAGAGAGCAACATCTCAGACACAAGTGAGTCAGAGCCAGGGCTAATTTAAATTCCAAAGGATGGTGGGAAAGCAATGCAGATCACTCCAAAAATCATTAAACCTGATTCAGTTGGGGATTTAACAAAGCAGAACTTCTGTGTGGTACAGGGACCTTCATGTTCGTGGGCAAGATCTGGTTTAAGTTCTGTAAGTCCTTCCCTACTTATCCTACAACATGGATAAAGAGCGGAGGGCACTGGGTGTGTGGAGATAAAGGGCTCTAAACCCCACTCCGATGTTTTCATGGAATGCTGCTCCTGATGGGTGGATACCTGTGCTCCCCTGGGCACCACCAGGAAGTGGAGAAGAGCCTGGGGAGCCTGGCTCAGGTTTCCCCAGAGCCAGGGTGGTGTGAGATGGAACGCTGTCCACGTGGAGCGGGGGAATAGGAGCCCCCTTGAGCAGCGGGTCGTCCAAGCGCAAAGTCTAGAATTCCAGAGGTCTTGCTCAGACAACCCCGGGCAAAATCCCCCTCCCTGTGTCTCCAAGAAGTTCTTGGTCTCGGTTAGTCACTCACCTGAGACTGGCAAAGCTCGGGCCTAAGTCGTTGCCCTGCAGGGGAGTTTGCAGTGACACGTTCCTGATCCGGCTGCGGGGAGGGGGCAGGAGAGATTCCCGTCCCCTGCGATACCTCAGCTGCTGATGTGACCCAGCCCAGCAGCCGAGGAAGCCCCAGAGGTGACACTCCGACCTGCCCTCACAGCTGGGCTCGGGCTCAGGACTTTCTGCTTCCCTAAAAAACTCCCCATCATGCGAACCCCCGGGTGCCGATGCACAAACCGACGTGACACGTCCTCCCCCCACATCTCCGTGGTTGCCCTACACCTCTGGGTCCCACCACGGGTGCTCCCGATGGTTCCCGTGGCATTCCACTTGGGAGTTTCCCACTGGTTTCCACCCCATGGTTTCACATGGCCCTGGGCCAAAGGCAGGGAGAGTTTCAGTTGCACATCCACGGGTAGGTGGGAAGAGAATCCAACCAAGGCAAAGGCCCAGATGGAACACCCCAAAGTCATCCTGCGCCTCACCAAGGGAGAATGAGATGGAAAATCCCACCTTTTCCTCAAGAACCACAGAGGGAAACCCTTGGCAAAGGATCAAGTGAGACAAGGAACTCCAGCACTGAGATTTTTGCCCCCATCCCAAGTGTCTGAAGGTCTGTGTGAGTGCAGGATGAAGAACTGCCCCGTTCCCTGCCACGGCCACTCATTCCTAAGTCACCAGGAAAACTCCAGCTCCTCTTCCCAGTGGTTAAATTAGAATAAAAGTTTCAGCCGAACTAAGAAAAGACGGTGCAGGACAAGCAGAGAACAAACATCCCCTCGGTGAATTCTCCCAGTTCCTGGCAATCAGGAGCATAAGGAATTCTGATGGAGAGTTTGCAGAGGGACCAGGGTGTAACTGGAGAATCATCATGGAATGGCTTGGGTTGGAAAGGGCCTTAAAGATCATCTTGTTCCCAGGGGAAGGGACACCTCCCACAATCCCAGGTTGCTCCAAGCCCCGTCCAACCCGGCCTTGGACACTTCCAGGGATCCAGGGGCAGCCACAGCTTCTCTGCCCAACCTGGGCCAGGGCCTCCCCCCCCTCCCAGACAGCAATCCCTTCCCAATCTCCCATCTCTCCCTGCCCTCTGGCACTGGGAAGCCATTCCCTGTGTGCTGTCCCTCCCTGCCTTGTCCCCAGTCCCTCTGCAGCTCTCCTGGAGCCCCTTTAGGCCCTGCAAGGGGCTCTCAGCTCTCCCTGGAGCCTTCTCTTCTCCAGGGGAACCCCCCCAGCTCTCCCAGCCTGGCTCCAGAGCCAGGTGGAAAAGAGAGGCTCTGAAATCCTGGAATGGTTTGGGTTAGACGGGACCTTAAAGATCCAGTTCCATGGGCAGGGACACCTTCCCCTGTCCCAGGTTGCTCCAACCTGGCCTTGGACACTTCCAGGGATCCAGGGGCAGCCACAGCTTCTCTGCCCAACCTGTACCAGGGCCTCCTCACCCTCCCAGCCAGCAATTCCTTCCTCAAATCTAATCAGAAGCCGTTCCCCTTGTCCTGTCACTCCCTGTAACAGCCCCAGTTGTCCCCTCCGTTCCCCTGTCCCACCTGTGCTGACTCCAGGGATTTTACACCTGTTCTGGTGTCACACAGGAGACTAAAATAGACCTTGGACAAGTTTGGGCTGGGCTGGGAATTTCTGTGTCCTGGGCAAACAAATCAGCAGCCGGTGCTGCCACCACAGTGTGCAAGGAGGGGCTGAAACAGGGGAAGGGAGGGAAAAGTCCCAAGAGACCTGGCAGGGAAAAAAAAGACAAGTTTTCTCTCTTCTATTTAGGTAAATAATGAGAACATTCCAAAAAAAAAAAGGGGCTTCCTGAGGTGTGTAATCTGGGTTTGCACCTTCAAACCCCTTCAAAATATCGAGGGGGAGTCTCACCTTCACTGCAACGTGGTCACATAATTAAAAATTAATTAATAATTAATCTTGTGGAACTCAAGCACACAGACCCAGGCCTGGCAGCTCGAGGAGCTGATTCTTCTCCTCTGGAGCCAGAAGAATCCAAAAAACCCCAAAATAACTCCACCTGTTCGATCCATCAGGTAGAAAAATCAATCAAATAAAAGTCGCTTCCTAAAGGCCGCGGAGTCAAGTTGGAGGAAAACCTCAGTTCCATTTTGTAGCTTTGGACTTGCACAGAAAAATCAGGATTTAATCCGAAAAAATTAATCTGCAAAAACGCCACCCAAAAATTAATCTAAAAAAATTACCACCCAAAAATGAATCTAAAAAAACCACCCAAAAATCAGTCTAAAAAACCCACCCAAAAATCAATCTAAAAAAACACTACTGAAAAATTAATCTAAAAACCACCACCGAAAAATTAATCTAAAAGAGCACCACTGAAAAATCAATCTACAAAAACACCACCCAAAAATTAATCTAAAAAAACACCTCTCAAAAATTAATCTACAAAAACATCACCGAAAAATTAATCTAAAAAATTTACCACTGAAAAATGAATCTAAAAAAAAAAAAACAGCCAAAAATGAATCTAAAAAAGCCCACCCAAAAATTAATCTAAAAAAATACCACTTCAAAAATAAAGCAGGAGAAAGGGTTTTTTGGAGAAGGCAGCAAGAAAAGTTGAAATTATTTTATTCTATTTTCATTCAGATTTTGACCCCGTAATCACAAGTGTTATCGATCCAAGGTTTTTATCTGGGGTCAAACCATTTTTAGATGGGAATATTTGCATCCTAAAAACCCTCAGCTCAGTTTTCTTCCTTTTTATCGCCCTGAATTCCAGGGGGGTTGGTTCAAAACTAAAGGTTTTGTTTTCAGGCTCAGGAGAAATGACACCAAAGCCTCCCAGAGGTGTTCCCAGGAATCTTTAAGCAGCTGAAGTATCTTTTTTTGTTGTTGTTGTTGTTGTTTTTTTTCCTCCCCCCCTTCTCACTCGGGACACTTCCAGACCTGGAAAAACTTGTTCCAGAGCGAGAACCAAAAAGGGGGTGGGTTCGTTGCCGGGAGGACACAAGGGTCAAAGCCCACCCAGGAATTTCAGAGGGGCTTCAGAGCCCAGACCCGGCTCAAGTCTCTGCCGAGGGATGATCTCGATTCTTGACGTTCCTCCATGGCAGCACCGGGATTCTCCGTGGGATACCTGCCTTCCCCCGGCTGGGAACGGGCCCGTCAGGAGCGCTGGAGTTGCCATTTGTCACCTCCTCTGCAGAGCAAAGTTTTGCCCGGGGTGGAGATGTTCCTGCTGGGTTGGGCTCCGTGTTTTCCAGCGGGTTCCAGTCCCTATCGGCTTCGCCCGTTTGGAGGCTGGTGTTAAACGAGTTCAGAGGCAGGTGTGGCCCCCGTCAGGAATTTCTTTGGCTGTGGGAAACTTGCACTGAGAAAACAGTTTTTGGGTTGCTTGTCCAGGCGTGTAGGAATCGTGTCCCCAAGGTCCCACGGAGGCTCCGGTGCCGGAGGGGACGTTGCCTCATCCAGGGCAGCACCCGGAGACAACCCGCTGGTGGTACCCAAGGAAGGCTCTGACACTGAGGAGGGGCAGCCAATGGATTGGGAGAAACTGGGAGACTCATCGGCGAGGAGATGGTGGGAGATCCTTACCTGGAGTGGAGCCCAACCATGGCAGGCCCCGGATCTTACTGGCCAAGAGTCTTCCACAAGTTTTTCCTGCAGGTGGGATTGTCCAGCAGAGGCAATCCCTGCCAGTTCCCTCAGCTCCAGAGGGGTAGAAGAACCCAAGAACTCGGCCTTCCCAGGATCACAACGTCCTCTCTCACACCTGGTGCCATCCTGGGGTCAGACATGGCAAGAAGGTCCCTCCCAGGACCATCCTTTCCCAGTGCAGGGCTCAGGAAACCTGAGCAGCTCTAGTTGTCCCAATCCAGAGGGTCCTGCCTCTGGATTACAACACTGTGGTATAGAATCATAGGATCATAGAATTAACTGGGTTGGAAGAGACCTCCGAGATCATCCAGTCCAACCCTTGATCCAACCCCGCTGTTGTTACTGGATCATGGCACTGATGCCACGTCCAGTCTGTCCTTAAACACCTCCAGGGATGGAGAATCCACCCCCTCCCTGGGCAGCCCATTCCAAGGGCTGATCCCTCTCTCTGCAAAGAATTTCTTCCCGATATCCAACCCAAACCTCCCCTGGCACAGCTGGAGGCCGAGCCCTCTTGTCCTACTGCTGGTTCCTGGGAGCAGAGACCAACCCCCCCCGGCTCCCCCCTCCTGTCAGGGGGTTGTGCAGAGCGATGAGGTCTCCCCTGAGCCTCCTCCTCTCCAGGCTGAGCCCCCCCAGCTCCCTCAGCCTCTCCTCATGGGAATTGTGCTCCAGTCCCTTCCCAGCCTGGCTGCTCTTCCCTGGCCCTGCTCCAGCCCCTCCATGTCCTTGCTGAGCTGAGGGCCCAGAGCTGGACACAATACTCAAGATGTGGCTCATTCTTCCCAATATCCAGCTCATTCTTTCCAAACGCTACAAACTCCTCCATCCCTCGGTTTGAAAAGTCTGGATAGTGCAAAGCCTGAGTCACTTCCCAGAGGAGAACAGGAATCCATAATCCAGCTCCTTCCGTGGAATACGAACATCTCACAACAAGGAGTGTTTGTGCAGCACCGAGCACAGCGATCAGAGAACCATGGAATGGTCTGGGGTGGAAGGGACCTTAAAGATCATCCCCTTCCAACCCCCTTCCACCTTACACTGGAACCTTCCCCACGATCTTCGGTGGAACCTCCAGACACTTCTGAAATACAGATGAAACAGTTTATGATGTTCTTCCAGTGTCTGAAGGGACCTACAAGGAAGCTGGAGAGGGGCTCTTCATCAGGAATTAGGGACAGTACAGGGGGAATGGCTTCCCAGTGCCAGAGGACAGGGAAAGATGGGATATTGGGAAGGAATTGCTGGCTTGGAGGGTGGGGAGGCCCTGGCCCAGGTTGGGCAGAGAAGTTGTGGCTGCCCCTGGATCCCTGGAAGTGTCCAAGGCCAGGTTGGAGTAACCTGGGCTGGTGGAAGGTGTCCCTGCCTGTGGCAGGGGGATGAAACAAGATAATCCTTCAAGTCCCTTCCAACCCAAACCATTCCAGGATTCCAAGTCCTTTCAGTGCCTGAACCCCTTCCCTGACAACATCCCAGGACAACCATCCCCAGGATCCCCTTGTCCATCCAGCACTGGCCTTGGAACCAGAGCTCCACACTGACTAATGCTGCAGACAAGGCTGTTCTGGCCAGGACTGGAATGTGGCCATGGCAAAGCATCAGCCCCCAGAGGGTTTTATTCCTGTTTGCTGGAAGTGGGAGACAAATTACCCTTTAAATCCACCCACAGAGAACCATCCAGCTGGTGCCCAAGCGTCCACCCGGCGTTAGAAGCGCAACTCCTCACGAATCTCCCGCCCAGCATTTCCCCGAGAACAGCTGGAGTCTGGGTGATTCCCAGAGCTGAGCTGGCTGCAGGAGGACCTGGCAGCCCTTCTGTACCTGTGGTGTTTACGAGATGGCTGAACGGGTTCCTCAGCCATTATTAGAGCTCCTGGGCTATGCAGAGCTGCTGCTTTGATGTCCTCAATTCCCTGCACTCAGCAGCTCCGGCCTGATCCCAGGTGGAGCAGAGCAGTGCTTGGAGGGGGGTTTCTCACCTGAGGTTTTGCAATTACCTCCCTTTTGCAGTTTAAGCTCTTTTGTGTTCTCCACCGAGCCCGATTAACATCTCCAGCCACTTTGCTGGGCCCTGCTCTCCTCCCCAGGCCCAAAGGTGGGTCTTCTTCTTTTAGACGGTAAATTATGGGTGCTTAACATGCAAGAGTTTTCTAATCTCCCCCCAGCGCTCCTTCCTCAGGGTGAAGGAGGGGATGCCACAAAAGGGAAACTCCCTCTGCTTCCAGAACAAGCTCCGTGACCTGCCCTTGACCCTTCAGAGCTACAGCAGACCCTTTGGAGTGGGAATTCCTCAGAGATTCCCACCCCAGGAACCAGTCATAGAACGACAGGATGGTTTGGGGTGGAAGGGACCTTAAAGATGATCCAGTGCCACCCCTGCCACGGGCAGGGACACCTTCCACGAGCCCAGGTTGCTCCAACGTGGCCTTGGACACTTCCAGGGATCCAGGGGTAGCCACAGTTTCTCTGCCCAACCTGGGCCAGGGCCTCCCCACCCTCCCAGGGAAGATGTGTCGTCTGAGACACAATTTTCCCTTTTGCTCCCAGAAAAGAAGAAAGAAAATGTCATGTTTTGGCCATCAGTCCCTGCCTGGAGCAGCTGGAACAAGATCAGTGCTTGGTCCTTCCTCCAGCCTTGTCTCTGTGACGTGGACATTGTTCTCCTCCTTCCCAAAACAGGGCCAGACTCAGACAAGTTCCTCATCATCACATTCACAGAATCCTGGAATGGGTTGGGTTGGAAGGGACTTTAAAGCCCATCCAGGGCCACCCCTGCCATGGGCAGTGACACCTTCCACCAGCCCAGGCTGCTCCAACCTGGCCTTGGACACTTCCAGGGATCCAGGGGCAGCCACAGCTTCTCTGGAGAATCTGTTCCAGTACCTCCCCACCCTCACAGAGTAAAATCCCCTTTCCCAGAAATACCTGTTATTACACGTTTTTCCTCCCGACATTCCAGCTCCCTGCAGTGCTACAGGACACTGATCTACAGGGCTGTCAGAGACAGATTTTAACAAGCCAAATTCTCTGCTTTTTGAGGGGAAAACTCCTTTTTCCTTAAGGCAGGGGGAGAACTCCTCACGTGGCAGAGTCAAGCACGCAGGTACCTCCTCTGCCAGGTACCTCTTCCAAGTCCAGGGGCTATTTTATGGATGTTTCCATGGAAGAAAAGCTCCTGCTGTGAGAAAACACCCCAAAAGCCGGTGGCAGGGAGGAGGGGGGGAACAATGTCGCACCCTGAGCTCCGAGAGGAGAAGGGACCGTCCCCACCGCTGTCCATGGTACCGACGCCGCGGGGGCTGCCCGGCTGCCACCCCCGGCGCTGCCCGAGGGCTCTGCTCCCTCCGCCGGCTTTCAGAGCAGAAGGAGGAGGTTGATGTCACCCTTTGGAGACGCCCAGGCTGCCAGAATTTCCCAAAGTTAAGTGCTCTGCTCTCAGGAGACCATAATTAGGGAATCGTGGAATGGGTTGGGTTGGAAGGGACCTTAAAGATCAGTCAGTCCCCCACCCTTGCCACGGGCAGGGACACCTTCCACCAGCCCAGGCTGCTCCAACCTGGCCTTGGACACTTCCAGGGATCCAGGGGCAGCTGCAGCTTCTCTGGACACCCTGTACCAGGGCCTCCCCACCCTCCCAGCCAGAATTCCTTCCCAATATCCCACTCAAATCTCCCCTTTTCCACTATGAAGCCTTTCCCTGTGTCCTGTACCTCCCTCCCTTGTCCCCAGTCCCTCTCCAGCTCTCCTGGGGCCCCTGGAAGGGGGTCTCAGCTCTCCCTGGAGCTTTCTCTTCTCCATGCTGGACATCCTGCCTGATCTCTCACCAGAACCTACTCCGAGAGGTTTAAAACCTGAATACATTTCTGAAACAATGCAAAGCATAAAATTCATTCTGACAAAAGGCAGGACAGGTTTTTTTTTTTTTGTCGGGAAAATCCTGACAAAATGACCATTCCCACTCGCTGCCCACACTCCCCACACAGGGAGCTGAGACGGGTTTGAAATGCTCCTGAACCTCTGCAATATTTTCAGTTAGAAATGAGCAAAGATTTGAGCTGAGACTGAGCATCAGGTCATAAAACAGCTGAGGTTTAGGAGCCCCCAAAGCCACCCCAGCAGCAAGGGACAGCTGGGGATCGCAAAGTCAATGTCTCCTGTCCCTCCAGGAAGGGCCACCAGTGACCAGGACTCACCAGCCCTGCCTGTCCCAGGTGAGCAAAGCTGGGATCCCCCACACAAAGGGGAGACACCCAAGGAAAGGACAAGGGTGGAAAACCCTGATCTGAAGACACCTCCATTTCCCCTCATTTCTGTGCAAATCCTGTTTAGGACACGATGCCCCATCCCTGGAAGTGTCCAAGGCCAGGTTGGATGGGGCTTGGAGAAACCTGGGCTAGTGAAAGGTGTCCCTGCCAGGGCAGGGGGTGCAATGAGGTGGACTTCAAGGTCCCTTCCCACCCAAACCATTCCATGATCCCACTCCACAGGTGAGAAACAAGCTCTGGTCACACAGCAAGTCTGGGGAGAGCTGAACATAAACCCCAAATCTCCCGGGTTTCCAAATTCCAAAAATTGGCCTAAAAACTTCTCTTTTTTATGTTTGTCACAATCAGCCCAATCCTCCTCTCTGAGCAGATCCCAGGCAGCTGCAAATTGGGCCGAAAATGAGATTCACAGAATCCCAGAATGTGCTGAGCTGGGAGGGACCCCCAAGGACCACCCAGCCCAACCCTCAGCCCTGCACAGACACCCCAAGAGTCCCCCCCTGTGCCCCAGAGGATCATCCCAACCCTCCTGGAGCTCTGGCAGCCTTGGGGCTGTGCCCACTGCCCTGGGGAGCCTGGTCAGTGCCAACCAGCCTCTGGGGGAAGAACCTTGTGCTGAGATCCAACCTGAGCCTGCCCTGGCACAGCTCCAGCCCTTCCCTGAGTCCTGTTCAGTGTGTCCCCAAATCTCTCTGGAGTCTGAGGGGCAATGGCCATTGCTCTCAGATGTTCCCTGCCCGCAGCCAGTGGCAAACACCATTCCCACCACTTTTCCAGGGCACAATTTTTCCCCCAAAGCCTCCTTGGACCTTGATGTTGTTCCAGACTCGTTCCCTAAAAAACCTCCACCTGACTGTGGAGCTTGAGCTTTCCTAGTTCTACTCCCCAGGGATGAAGGGTTGGGAAAGCCAAGACATTTCCTTCCACAGCCTCTTTTGGTCAGGGTTGTTTCAAAGGTTGCAGGAGAACAGAAAGCCGTGGAATTCCACACCACCACCACTTCCAGACCCAGGAACGGTTTCCAGTGATTGGCATGGACAGTTTTCCCTGGGCTGACTTCCCTGGGGTTTTGCAATGTGCTCCTGTGTTCCCAACAAACAAAAATAACCCCCAAACCCCCCCTACTGTGGGTCACTTAAACACATAGAGGTGTTTCCTGGGAATCCATTGCTCTGGCGGGTGAAGACCTGACTCCTACTCCCTGAAAATGCCTTTTTCCTGGTAGCTAAACCAGAGGAGAGTCCAGTTCCCAGGCATGGACACAGCAGTGCCGGGTGGGATCCACCACAGCCTCGCAGGGATTGTCTTTCCCAACAGCCACCAGCAGAAATCAGACTTCTAAAATCAGAAGGAGCTCAGTTTTCCCCCAGGGAATTCACTGTATTTTACTCAAAATGAGGGCTCAGATTCCAGGCGACACTTTTTCAGGAGGTCTCCAAGCCACAGCCACTGAGCAGGACTTTGCTGGCTTCGTTCTGTACAAATTCAGCAGATCCAGACCCCTAATTCTCTGCAATTAAGTTTTTAGCACAAGATTCACAGCAAGACACGAGCCAGTCTTCTCTCAAAATCTGCACGTTGTGATCAGGAGCCAGAAATTCTGGGGAAAGGCCTTGCTGACGTATTTTTTTGACTCCTCTCAGGGTAGGAAAAGCCCAGGTCCTTGATCAGGGCACAGATGACGAAATTAGGGACCAATATTCCTGGTGGAAAACCTTCAGAGAAGGAGGGAGCTGAAGAAAATCACACAGAACCACTGAGGTTGGAAAAGACCTCCCGGATCATCGAGTCCAACCTTTGGCTGGTGCCCACCTTGTCAACCAGCCCATGACCACGTCCAGTGTTCCTTGGACACCTCCAGGGATGGGGCCCCACCACCTCCCTGGGCAGCCCCTCCCAATGCCTGACCACCCTTTCCAGGAGGAAATTCTTCCCGACTAAATTCTTCCCGAGCAAGAAGTGAGAGTGGAGGAGCAAATCCCCCCCTTTTCCTCTCTTTAATTGAAATTTCCTTTCAGATTCGTGAAGAATATTTCCTTTTTTTTTTTTTTTTTTTTTTTTCTCTTGGAATTTAAAAACCCACGGGGGC
>VXAY01007020.1:76195-105271 GCA_013399855.1 Oxyruncus cristatus
TTTTTTTTTTTTTTTTTTTTTTTTTTTGCACTTGGAAATTAAAAACCCACGTGGGCACTTCTCCACCTGGCAGAGGCACAACAGCAGAGGGGATTTTGGTTTCAAGTTGGCGGCTTTGTTTCCTTATTTTTTAATAATAATATCGTCATCATGGCTAGGCTTCACGAACCAAGATTAGAGAACAATAATAATAACAATGATAATAGTAATAATAATAATATTTTTAATTTGTTCTAAACAGCTGAACCACGTCAGCTCTGTGTTGTTTGACTCCCACGCACAGACCTACAGCCCCTTCGCTGACCCTTTGGATGCTCATGGATCAAATGTGCTCAGGACACATCCCAGTGTGGCTTCTCCTTTGCCAGGGACACCTAAAATTAGGGACATGGGGCAGTGGTGGCCTCGGCAGTGCTGGGTTAATGGTTGGACTTGGTGATCTCAGAGGGCTTTTCCAACCTAAATGATTCCACGAGTCTGTGACCTAACCCTGTAAAGGAAGAAGATTTCCCAGATATGGGAAATATGGGACGTGCTGGGCTTCAGATGTCCCATATCTCCCCTGGGAACAGGCACCAGCCTAAGTCAGGGGTTGAGTTTAGTCCATGGAATCAGGGAATGGTTTGGGATGGAAGGGACCTTCAAGATCACCTCATTCCAACCCCCTGCCATGGGCAGGGACACCTTCCACCAGCCCAGGGTGCTCCAACCTGGCCTTGGACACTTCCAGGGATCCAGGGGCAGCCACAGCTTCTCTGCCCAACCTGGGCCAGGGCCTCCCCACCCTCCCAGCCAGCAATTCCTTCCCAATCTCCCATCTCTCCCTGCCCTCTGGCACTGGGAAGCCATTCCCTGTGTGCTGTCCCTCCCTGCCTTGTCCCCAGTCCCTCTGCAGCTCTCCTGGAGCCCCTTTAGGCCCTGCAAGGGGCTCTCAGCNGAGAGCTTCCAGGGATCCAAGGACAGCCACAGTTTCTCTGGGCACCCTGTGCCAGGGCCTCCCCACTCTCATAGCCAGGGATTCCTTCCCAGTATCCCACCTAAAATCTCCCCTCTTTCCATTTCCCTCTTTCACCCCCGCTTGAATCCTTTCCTCTTTGTCCTGTCACTGCTCCTGTATAAAGTCCTTCTCCACCTTTCTTGTCCCTCCTTCAAGTCCTGCAAGGCCCCAATCAGGTCACCCCAAAGCTTCTCTTCTCCAGGCTGGACAATCCCAGTTCTCCAGCCTTTCCTCCCAGCAGAGCTGCTCCATCCTCTGAGCATCTTGGGGCCTCCTCTGGACTTGCTCCCGCAGCTCCACGTCCTCCCTGTGCTGGAACAGCCCAACGAGCCATGGCAAACCTGTTCCCTTTAATCCCCCGAAGCCCAAACGAGCTTAAACTGAGTGGAATTGGCTCAAAGGAAGACGAGAAAGGCCCCGTCTGCAGCTGAGCTAAGTGCCCTCAGTGGGTTTTCCACCTGTTTTCCTAAATTGCCACGTGTTCCTCACGTAGCCAAGGCCTAATTTACCTGACCCTGAGCAGAGCCCGCGATCTCCTGGTGCTTTTTGATTCCCCCTGTGCCGAAGGAGGGGAGCTCTGCCCCCGCCTTTGGGAAGTGTCCAGAAATTTAGGGAGGAGGAGGAGTGAGACATTAAAGGGAATAATAAGAATTATTTTACCTCGACATTCCCAAACAAACGAACAAACAACAACAACAAACCCCTCCAGTTCTCCCCTATTTTACTGGCTTTTGTGCCTTTACAGGAGCAAGAGTTTAGGGAACAATAAACCCGAAGTTAAAGCGTTCTCAGCTCATTACCCATTTTCTCCACGTCCTTTCAGACGCAATTAAACCCAAGAACCCTGAAATTAACTGGTTTCCAGCCTGAGCAACACTGGAAACATTTATTTCCTCCCCTCCATGTCTAATTAGTGCTGTTTGAGTCCAAAGGGGAGCAAAACTCCAATTTGTAAGTGAAACTAGACGTATATTAAAAACACACTCTGTAATAATGCCCCGGTGCTTCTGTAATGCCTCCTGCCTTCAAAGGGCTCGGCGAGTATGATCTCATTAATTCTCACAGGTAGGTAATTTGGGGTTATTAGCCTTGTTTTACAGCCAGATCTTAGAGAGGTGGAAGTGATTTGCCCACAGGCACCGGCTCAGCGCTTGAGACCGAACTAGAACTGGGGAGAGCGGCGGCGTAACCGGAGCCGGGGACCCTCCGCCTCTCCAGAGGGGCCTCCAGAGCCTCGGAGGGTCAGGAGACGGCTCCGGGGGGATTTAGGGTCTGTAGAGGCTGTTAAAAAGCCAGAGGGGCAGCCGGGGAAGCGCGGGAGCTCCGGGGGAGTTGTGCGGGAAGAGCCTTTCCTCGCTCCTCGTCCCGAACGCCGGCGGTTATCGAAGGTTTTCCCGTGCAGGGGTTTGTCCTGCCGGGTTTTGGACGCCTTGGCTTTCCAAGGGGCCTCTCTGAAGGCTTTCCCTGCCTTTGGAGGCTGCCAGAGCTCTGCCCGGGATAGATCAGCAGCAGGAACACTCTCCCACGAGGGGCTGCACGGCCAAACCCAGCCAGATTGAGCTGCTGACAGCCACGATTTCCCTCTCACAGCCTGGCTCGCCTGCTGGCTCACCTCAGGGGCACCACAGTCCTCGGAAAACAGGGAAAAATCCCAACCCCAAAGCACCAGGACACGGGCAGAAGGGTCTCAGGCCATATCTGGCCCATGCACCATGTCACCAGCAAATCCAGGCTGGTGTGTTCCCATCACATCCTACACCGTGGGATACCGGCAGGTTCCCATAACAGGCAGGAGCAGGAGGTAAAATTCCTGCTCTCCCCTCCCAGTTAACAACTGAAATATTAGTGAGCGTTCCCTGGATGTGGGAAACCCCAGCCCAGCTCCCTCTGACGTCAGAAAACCCTCCAAACCCAGGAGGACAGGGGCTCCCACCTCCCTCTTTTTTTTTTTTCCCCCGGAGAAACTCCTCAGCGAGGGATAAAAATAAAAATAAAAAAAAAAAAATCCATAAAATCAAAACCTGAAGCTCCAGAGGGCAAGAGTGAGCATGACTCCACAGCCCTGGGATCGGGGCACTCCCCTGGGAGTGGGGAGACCTGAATTCCAGTTTCCAGCACCATGGGTTGTTTAATTTGAGAACACATAACCCGTCCTCGGAGCGGGACCTGGAGCTCCGGCCGCTCAGCTCCGGGGGGATCTCCCCGAGCGCTCACACAAACAGCTCACCTTGTTCTTTCTTGCTGACCCACCAAATCTGGGGTTTCCCCACTCCCAGTTTTCTTAAAACACAGGAAAAAGGGGTGCAAAGAGGCACCTGCCACCACATCTCCCCCCGGGGTGGGGTTGGGGTTGGTAGGAGAGCGCGCTGGGAGACGTGGTTGGACTTTTCCCGATGGAAAAGGGACCTCAGCCCGGGTTTTCCCTGCCCTGAACACGTGTTGGGGCTGGTGAGGTGAAGTGCTGACACAGGAGGAGAATCCCAGCCCCTGGCAGTGATGGCAGCGCTTTTCTGGGATAAGAAGGGTTTACATGCTCTACGTGCTGCCCACACCTTCGGGACCGGGGTTACGGCTCAGGAGAGCACACGGCACTTCCGTGGGATTTGGGAGCACAGGGTTGACCCTGGAAGGGGGAAATGATCAAGTCTGTCACAACAACATCAAAATTTTGACAATTGCACCCTTTTACAGGAGTTTTTGAGGTCACCGGCAGCCCAACCCTGGCCCTATAGGTGTCTAGTTGGCCCTCTTCCCTCAGGAGCACGATGGTGGAGATGCAGAGGTTCAACTTCTCCATCCCTCATAACATGGCAAGAGGAGGCTGTTGGAGTGAGGAGGAGGTGCTGGGCTGCCCTTAACACCCCTGTGCACCTGCCCTGACCTCCAGCACACCTTGTGGTACCACCACGAGCTGCCTAAAACCTGTCCCGAGGCCCAGCAGGAAACCCTTCTCCTCCAGGTGTCCACAGACTCCAGAACTTCAGGTGGGTCGATTATTTCGGGAACTGGGGCCTGTTTGAACACTGCAGAGCTCCAGAAAGGTGTTCAGAGTGTGGGGATGGAAAGCCAGTCGCAGTCTCACACACACCTCACACCCACACACCCTCACTTCCAAATACTCCTTTCTCACACCCCCGGCCGAACTCCGTCTCACACAGGGACACTATCACGGCATCTCCCAAGTCCCCTCCCTCTCCCAGACACGTGCACACACTTTCCCCTTTCTTCTGCCCAGCTGGGTGGTGGCTCAGTTCTCCCTTCTCAGCAGGTTCATCTCCCAGAACCATCCAAGCAGCGCTTTGGGAGAGCCTAGAAAAGCTTCTGGAGGAATTTAGTAAGAGGAGTAAAATCAGTGAGGGGAAACGAGCAGACCAAGGCAAATCCTACAAGAGGGACAGGCCCTGAGCTCTGCTCTGGGGGGCCAGGGACAGGGCCCAGGGAAGGGCTGGAGCTGTGCCAGGGCAGGCTCAGGGTGGATCTCAGCACAAGGTTCTTCCCCCAGAGGCTGGTTGGCACTGACCAGGCTCCCCAGGGCAGTGGGCACAGCCACAAGGCTGCCAGAGCTCCAGGAGGGTTGGGATGATCCTCTGGGGCACAGGGGGGGACTCTTGGGGCTGGGCCTGTGCAGGGCTGAGGGTTGGGCTGGGTGGTCCTTGGGGGTCCCTCCAAGTTCAGCACATTCTGGGACTCTGGGAAGTCGGGTGGTTGCCCCAGGAAGGAACTTGGAGCAGGAAAAGGTGTGGGGACACCTCTGTGCACAAGGCCACCAGCCCTGCACGGATGGCAGAGAAGTTTATCCATGAAAGCCACAATCCTGAGGGCCCGTTTCCCAGTTTTCAAGGCTGACATGGGGGTTCAAACCTCCCAGCTGAGCACAAGGCACCCAAGGTGCTCCCCAGGGCACGTCCCCCAGCCCAGGAGCCTGAGGCCTCACCTCACACCTCCCTCCTCCCCAGAGCTGCAGGGGCTTGGACACCACCATGACCACAGACCTGTTTCCTGTTCCTTGGAGCTTCCTCCCAAAGCTGGAGCTCACCCTTGTCCCCAGGAGTGGGGAGGAGGGAGAGAAGGAAAAAGCAAACCTGTGGTCTGAGGAATTGCCACAGAAATGGGGATTCAGATCCCTTTTGTTTGGGGGGGAAGACTTAGGGAACTGAGGGTCACGTATGTGACCCCTCCAGCAGTGGAACCTGCTCATCTGGCACCAGGCCCAGCTCTACTGCCTCTCCAAGCTGGTTTTGGAGCAGGAAGATGGAAACAGGGGTCCCCACGTCTCCAACAGACCCTCGGGGACACATTTCTGCTCCCCATTTGTGCCAGCAGGAGATGCCATCAGCTTCATGGTGAGCACGGCTGGTGAGCAGGACTGGCAGGACAAGGCCGAGGTTTCAGCCACGAGGATTCCCTGGTCTGGCTCTCCACACAACCACACACAGAACTCCACCAGGAAAAGGCTGAGGGATGAGGAATTCCGTGAGGACAGTCAGCATTGGCCCCCGTCCCGAAGCAACAAGTCACATCCTCAAAAACATCACACTCCTTTCTAACAGGAGTTGGAAACTCCTCCAAACCAGGGAGGAGGGATCTGGCTGGCAATGGAGAGGCCCCTGGACTCAAAGAGTTAATTTGAAACAACTGCACAGTCCAAGGAGCAAGAACTGGTGGCAGGGAAGGTCCCTCGTTACAACTGCAGCCCGTGGTGGGTGTCCTTCCAAGGGCCTTTCCAACGTGCTCCATTTCCACGTGGAAAAACATCAGAAACACACTTTCTTAAGCACCTCTGGACACACTCATTCCCAAAACACGAGGACAGAGCAGTCCAAGACTTGTAGGGAGGGAGCTGAAGCCCGAAAATAAAGCCCAAATACTTGGTTTAACACTAACAGAGTTCACAAAACGCCCCGGAGATGCCGAAAGTGCCTGTTCCCAGCCCTAGCAAACGCAGAGCGCAGCTCCTGGGATACAGCCCAAGGATGAGTGTGGTCTCCCTGTCTCTTTTACGAGCAGCCTGCTTCCCAGGCCCCGGGACAGCATTCCCTACCCTGACTAACCTTTAGGGGAGCATCTCTCTCCCAAAACAAAGCCCTCCTGTCTTCCAGCGGCGCCGCTTCTTCAGAACCTCCCTCGGCCCCTCACTTTTGTGATGTCTCCCTTCCAGTGCCGCAGTTTGCCAGCGGGCCCTCCCTCCCCTCCCTGGCCGATTGATTTCTCAGGAACCGCAGCTGGAGCTTGGCACGATGGATCTCCCCCACCCCGGGTCTGGGAGCCGCAGAATCCCCTCCCCTCTCTGCCTCCCCCTTTTCCCAAGCCACGCTGCTCGGGGAGGGGAAATGCCTTCCTGCTTATAAAGCTCCTGCCCCAGCTGCGCTCCATGTGGGGAAGGAAACCGCACACGAGATAAGGGATGCAGGGGCCGTGCCCAGAGAGGGGAGAAACAGCTGCCAAACCCCGCCAGGCCGTGGAACAGCCCAACCTGCTCCTCGCCCTGCTCCTGGCACCACAAACCCGGGCTTATCGGGCTCCTCCATCCCTCGGGCGCTTGGGGAAGCGGCTGCTCTTCCCAGAAGTCCCTCAGGGGGAATGTGCCCCGTGCCACGACACCCAAGGCGGGTTCGGGGGAGCCACCCAGAGCAGGAGGGAGGAGGCGTTTGGTGGGGGCCGATTCTGTCCCGCGGCCCAGGCCTGGCGCTGCAGCTGGGCTGGGAGGGCTGGTCCTGCAGGAGCTGAGCTCCAGCATGGCCTGGGGACAGTCCCTCGAGGGCCCTGCCAGCTCCAGACGTCCACAGGAACATCTCAACCACCTCAGCAAACCGCTCTGCCCCCGGGGCCGCGCTCCTCCAGTCCTCCCCACCGCAGGAACTTGTCCCTGTGGGATGACCCGGCGTCCCGGGGGGTGGAACCAGGCCCCGCTGGGAGGGTGTTTGGCTCCAGGATTTGCTCCCTGTGCTCTGCAGGGATGAGTCTCTCCCAGGTTTGGAGCTCTCCACCCTCCACAGCCACCCAAGCTTTGCAAACATCTCCCTACACCCTCCCAGTGTGCTCACCATCAGCTCTCAGCACACTCCTCAGGTATCTCTGGCACTTTGAGGGGGAAAAAAAAAAAGGGATTAATTATATCAGGGAACCACGAGGGGCACAGGAGAACCCCAGATTCTGCATGGGGTGACTCTGCAGCACGGGCTGGGGCTGCCTGGTGGCAGGGCAGAGGCATCCAGAAGGACTCCTGCAAAATCTTATCTCGTGGAGGCTCCTGGGGGAGGTCCCAGTTCTGGGGAGGAATAAATAACTATGGATGTGTTAGTCAGAGATGGGCAGGTTTCCAGTCCTCTGGCTGGGGCACAGCAGCTCCTGCTGCTTCCCACTGTTCCAGTCACTTCACCTTTTCCTTGCTCACATTCCCTGAACCATCACTCCCCTGGCACAGGAGAGGCACCTCCGAGCCCTTCGCTATTTGCAATTGTTGGCCGACAAAAAAAATAAAGAAAATAAAAACCAATCTCTTTGTTTTAGAGTGAGGGGAGGATAAATTACGAGTGTTTTCTCATTTAATTTGTGGAACTCTAGACAAGACCGTGATCTTGAAATAAAAATCATGGAATCACAGGCTAGTCTGGGTTGGAAGGGACCTTAAAGCCCAGCTGGTTCCACCCCATGCTGTGGGCAGGGACACCTTCCACTGGACCAGGTTGCTCAAATCTAAAAGCTGATCCTTTTGAGATCTCCAACCTGATCTTTCCTTGCCCAAAAGCCACATCACAGAGCAAACTTGTCTCAGCACACAGAAGTCACATTCACAGCACAAACTTGTCTCAGCAAACTTGGGATGGTGTCAAGGAGCTGTTTCATCAGCAGATGGACCTGCCAAGCCCCACCACTCGCTCCCTGGTGGCACGAAATGGAGCCTTGACACAGCTCGGGGGGGTCACGGAGGCTTCACATCCCCCGTGCCAGGCTGAGTGTTGGCATCCCAGAATCCCGGAATCAGACGAGTTGGAAAGGACCTCTGAGATCATCAGGTCCAAGCCTTGATCCACTCCCACCGTGGTTCCCAGAATATGGCACTGATGCCACATCCAGTCTCACCTTAAACACCTCAGGTGTGCCAGGAACAATGGATGGACCTCATGGACAGAATCCCAGGATCACTGAGGTTGGAAAAGCCCTCCAAGGTCATGGAGCCCCCCCTGTGCCCGATGCCCCCCTTGTCCCCCAGCCCAGAGCACTGAGTGCCACGGCCAGGCCTTCCTTGGGCACCTCCAGGGCTGGGCACTCCAAACCTCCCTGGGCAGCCCCTGCCAAGGCCTCACCACCCTTTCCAGGAGGGAATTCCTCCTCATGTCCCACCTGCCCCTCCCCTGGCACAGCTTTGGGCCCTTCCCTCTCCTCCCGTCCCTTGTTCCCTGGGAGCAGAGCCCGACCCCCCCCCGACTCCCCCCTCCTGTCAGGGAGTTGTGGAGAGCAAATTCACCCATCCCTCTGCCAGACTCAGAGCTCATTCTCAGGAAGACCAAAACCAAGAAGATCTGTTGATTAAGCTGAGATGTTTTCATAGCCAGAGCCCTCCCCACAACCAGCAAAATTAGTTTTACATCTGAGAAGTGACATGGGAAAGAAATCAAATGAAGCTCGTTTGGGTGACCCAGCCTTGCACCGAGCAGGAGAAGCCACAGCTATTTGATGGAGTCTGTTTTGGGGCCTGGTTAACCAGCTGGGAGACACAACAGATAGAAACTCTTATCTTTGAACCAAAAAAAACCCCAGATCTCGGAACCTTCAGAACCTCCCACCAGCCCCAGCAGTGCCAGCAGCAACAACAGAGCTCCTCAGAGCAGAGACACAGACCCAGCTCTAAAAAAAAAAGAAAAAAAAAAAAAAAGGCATTTTGGCTTCAAATTCCTGCCTTTTGCCATGTGATTTTAGCACCTCGAAGCCTTTTTGAAGGCAAGCCAAAGGCAGCAGTTGTTGCTGTGGGAATGGAACCAAGGAAGTTGTGTCTGCTCGCTGTGGGTGAGTCAGAGCAGCTTCCTGGAGGAGATGTGGGGAATCATCTCCCAACCCGCTGGCAGGGGCCGGGTCTGGTCCCAAGGCCTGGAGGTGGGAGCCCAGGGGCAGAGGCCTGTTCCCAGCTCTGCTCCATGACCTGCAAGAAGCCCTTTCATCTCCCAAAATTAAAGGGGGTGTATTTCCACCGAGGGCCAAGAGGACAAGGGAAATGTCCCCAGCAGGAGAGGGGGGGACCTGTTGGAAGGAACCCAGAGGAAGCTCCGGAGCTGCTGCCAGGGCTGGAGCCCCTCTGCTCTGGAGCCAGGCTGGGAGAGCTGGGGGGGTTCCCCTGGAGAAGAGAAGGCTCCAGGGAGAGCTGAGAGCCCCTTGCAGGGCCTAAAGGGGCTCCAGGAGAGCTGCAGAGGGACTGGGGACAAGGCAGGGAGGGACAGCACACAGGGAATGGCTTCCCAGTGCCAGAGGGCAGGGAGAGATGGGAGATTGGGAAGGAATTGCTGGCTGTGAGGGTGGGGAGGCCCTGGCCCAAGTTGGGCAGAGAAGCTGTGGCTGCCCCTGGATCCCTGGAAGTGTCCAAGGCCAGGTTGGAGCACCCTGGGCTGGTGGAAGGTGTCCCTGCCCGTGGCAGGGGGTGGCAGTGAGATGTTCTTTAACAGCCCAACCCATTCCATGATTCTGTGATTCTCTGATTCAACATCAGATGCAGCTTCTCCCTTCGCTTTGGGGCAGTGAATAACAACAAACTGATAATGATCCAGGGCTGATTCCACGGGTGGCTCACAAGGAGCACCTCCCTGTGCCGAGAACAGTCTCCTTGTGGCTCTGATGTTATTCCTCTGGCACTGCCCTTGGAAAGCTCGGCAGCCCCTGGCTGTGAAGGTGGGGAGGCCCTGGCCCAGGTTGGGCAGAGAAGCTGTGGCTGCCCCTGGATCCCTGGAAGTGTCCAAGGCCAGGTTGGAGCACCCTGGGCTGGTGGAAGGTGTCCCTGCCCGTGGCAGGGGGTGGCAGTGAGATGTTCTTTAACAGCCCAACCCATTCCATGATTCTGTGATTCTCTGATTCAACATCAGATGCAGCTTCTCCCTTCGCTTTGGGGCAGTGAATAACAACAAACTGATAATGATCCAGGGCTGATTCCACGGGTGGCTCACAAGGAGCACCTCCCTGTGCCGAGAACAGTCTCCTTGTGGCTCTGATGTTATTCCTCTGGCACTGCCCTTGGAAAGCTCGGCAGCCCCTGGCTGTGAAGGTGGGGAGGCCCTGGCCCAGGTTGGGCAGAGAAGCTGTGGCTGCCCCTGGATCCCTGGAAGTGTCCAAGGCCAGGTTGGATGGGGCTTGGAGCAACCTGGGCTCGTGGAAGGTATCGTTGTCCATACTGGAACGAGACAATTTTTCAGGTCCCTTCCCACCCAAACCATTCCATGATTATTTCTCAGTTCTCTCCTTGGACACTGAGATGCCCCAAAGCACAACCCCCACCCCAGCCCTTCCCTGGGCAGAGCAGACCCTCAGCTGGGCTCAGAGGGACAAAACCTGGTGGTCACAGCCCTCCTCCCTCCCTGGGCCTTCCCTCCCCAAAGCTCTTCCACACCCCAGACGACGACAGTCCTGGGGAAAGGGGATCACAGCTCCCAGAGCCTGAATTCCCCATTTCCATGCTGGCACAGCTCCACAGAGAACAGGGAAATGCACCTTCTTTGGGAATGCGGGTCTGGAAAGGATCTCCTGCCACTGCCAAGTGGCTCTTTTCCCCCACAATAAATGTAATTGAAACAGGGTCCCAACTTCACCCCATCAACTGCTTAACCACTAAATTGCCCTGTAAGACCACGAAAGCTGCCAATGGCCTCGTGTTCTCCCGTCCTGGTGGGAAACCAGGGCAGCTCCAGCTAAATTCCAGGCTGGATTCACGCCGGGGTAACACCTCCAAGTCAAGCCCCAAGTCGAGGTGTCAGAGATTCCGAGCGAAGCCCTTCTGAAACGGCTTTGTAAGGACAGGTCCCCAAACCCTGCAGACACTTGAGGCTCGGTGTCTGTGCCCTGCTCAGGAAACGCTGATTGGGAAGGCTTGTTCCCGTTCTGGGGCTGCAGATCTGAAACCCGAGCATCTGCAGTGGTATGAAAATTACACCCAGAATAGGAAAGGCAGAGCTTAATTGTTGCTGTTCCAAATACCAGTGTGCTTTCCTTAATCCGAGCTATCTGAGACAAAGGAAAACAGCCAACAAATGCCTCATCTGCAGAAGAAATCAGGAGCTGTCTACCTTTTGCACGAAAATATGTGAAACCTGGTTGAAAACAGATCAGAGGTTTCGTGGCCCACAACTGCCCCTCGGAATTGGAGCCCTGAGCCGAAGGAATGTCGCAAATGAAAGCCCTGCCTGTGGTTTCACCCGTGCCCTTGGAGCAGACGTTGAGCTCGGATCAGTGTCCAGCCACAAGAGAAGCTTCTCGGGACGAACCTGTTGGTCCTGAAGTGAGATTTGATCCCTGAGTGCACAGACAGCAACTGCTGCTCTGCCCCCGCCAAACTTCAGCAGCGCTCCAGGGTTGTCTTTGTTTCTCTGAACGTTTCTGCGTGGCCCAAAATAGTCGGAGCAGTCAGGACAGCTAATGGGTCTGGCATTTAATGAGTTCCTAGATGAAGAGCCCTTAAGCTCTCAGATCTTCCAGGAGGTCGTTAACTGTCAGGACTTATCTAGTCATCTATTTTAGGGCTTTCTCTTGGACTCGTTCCTGCAGGATTCGCATGTTTCAAGGCCCTGTGAATCTGCCTCTGCACTTCTCGCTGATTTAGTTGTACAAAATCACCCTAAAAGATGGGTGCAAATCACAAATGAGGTTCCCAAGCGTCCTGCAGATCCGGCTGCTCCCCCAGTAACAGCGAGAGCTCCGGGATCGCCCCTTTGGGGAGGCGCAAAACCCCGATGAACTGCGAAGGTGGAGCTGCACAAACCCCGTTTCCCTTCCGAGGTTCCCACCCCAGCACAGAGGAGAGGTGTCGCATCCCGAGTTTTTGGCTGCTCTGCTGAGGAGAGGACAAGGAGGTGCCACAGCTGGCACAGCACTGGGCGGGTCCTCGCTGGGAAATGGGACCAGGATGTGTTCAGAGCTCCTGCTGGGAAAGGCCTGCCAGGTTTGAAACCCACTGGAGAGAGTGGAAATAACCTCCAAGTCCCAATTTAGACCCCTTTGGACATGACTTTCCCCTATATTTTCTTACCTAAATGACAGGACCACTTTTTCCCACTGTCTCTGCACGAAACCAGAGCCTGGAGGCTCCAGAGAGAAGAGACTGCGAGTCAATACTCTAATTTTTTACTTTTTGAACACCTTTGGCAGTTAAAACACATCCCCAGAGCTGCTCTTTGCCACCCCAGCACAAGGAAAAAGGGAACAACCGGGCCAGGATCCCAACTGGTAAAAAGCAGCCCAATTTTCCTGGCATTGGCAACATCCTTCTGATTCAGACCAGCCAAGGGCCTGACCCAAGACACAAAAAAAACCCCACAAAAGTGGTAATTTTTCCTCAAAAATCCATGTTAATATTGCTCTGGCAGCTCATGGCTAAGGAATACATCTGTGTCAAGACAGAGAGTGCACAGAAGGGGCTTTTTTTTGCCCTTCTTGTCGTTCAATCCCTGAATGAATCCATCAGGAATCAGAAGACAAGTCCCAACGTTCACCAGAGCCCAGGGAGGCATCTCTGCACCCTTGGGATCTGCTTCTCCTCAACCACCTTGGATCCCAGTTTGTCCCACCACAGAACATCCATTCCTGTTAAGACACAAGGGCTACACCTGCACCTATAAATAATAAAAAGAATAAAGAATAAAACAGTGTCAGGGATCGTTTCCAGGCACGGGAACACCACAGTCTCTAAGTTTTATTTATCCTGCAGCATTCCCTGGCACAGCGTTGGGACAACCTAAATGATGGTCTTGCAAACAGCACCTGAGCAGGAGGTGGCAGGAGCCAGAGATTGTCCCCAAAGGCACTGGAGGAGGAGGTGGCAGGAGCCAGGGATTGTCCCCAACAGCCAGTTTGGGATGCAGACACCCTGTTTGGGAGTTCAGGAGTGGGGATATAAGTTGCCTTGGCCTTCAGGATGAGAGAACAGCCCCAGGCACAGCAAACTGACGGGTACAGACACAGCCAAAAAGGTTTCTGACCTTCAGTAAGGGAAGAGGAAACAAGACATTTGAAGACTGGAGAAAATGGAGAGTTTGAGCATCTCAAGAAAAAAAAGTTCTTTTAAAAAAATAATTCCTTAAATTTCTTAATTTTACAGTGAGAAACCTCTTCCAGGAGAGGTTTAGGTTGGATCTCAGGGAAAGGTTCTTCTCCCAGAGGGTGGTTGGGCACTGAACAGAGTCCCTTAAGCTGACAGAGCTCAAGGAACATTTGGACAATGCTCTCAGGGACAGGGTGGGATTGTTGAGGTGTCCTGGGCAGGGCCAGGAGTTGGACTGGATGGTCCTTGTGGGCCCTTTCCAGCTCAGGATATTCCATGAGTCTATGGGGATATTAGAATGTGGTGTTCCCAACATCCCTGACAAATTTTACCATAAAAATTCAGTTGGTTAAACTGTTTTTTAAAGAGAGACATCCACATCCATCCTTCATTTCTTCAGGGATGAGGAAAGACTCCCAAGACACAAAATTCATCCATCTCAGAAAGGAAAAACGGACAGATCCAAGCCCAGAAGATCCAGGAGTCAAATAAAACCCAGCTGGATCCAAGCCCAGAAGATCCAAGACTGAAATAAAACCCGGGCAGATCCAAGCCCAGAAGATCCAGGACTCAAAGCAAACCAAATCATATCCAAACCCAGAAGATCCAAGACTGAAATAAAACCCAGCTGGATCCAAGCCCAGAAGATCCGGGACTCAAAGCAAACCCAGCAGATCCAAGCTCAGAAGATCCAGGAGAGCTCAGCCGACTTCTTTCAGGACAACTTGTCCCTGGAGATACCCCAGACCTCCAGGATGGAAATTCCCCACTCCACATCACCCATCCAGGACTTAACTGTGCTTCCAGTTCCAAACCTCGTCCCCAGTTCACCCTGGGGAGCCTTTACTTTGTCCTCACCGATTTGGCCACCACGGACACGGAGGACAATCGATGGAATTCCTGCTGTTTGCAATAATTTCCCTCCATGCATTTCATTATCTGCCCTTAATCCCAAGCCTTCCCAGAGTTTTTGTCTTCCAGGGCTCCTTCCCTAAGCTCCTCAGAAGTGCAAACTTGCCCTTGGCTGCCCTGGCACAACCACGAGAGGATTTTGTCCCGACTCATCACACTCACCTCGTTTAACTGTCCTGGCCGGGCTCGACCTCCCTGCCAGGATTGCAAAATGTGAAGGGCTTGACCCAGATTTTTATATTTTTTCCTCTGGATAATCGTGAAGGGATAATGTTGGAGGCCAGACAGACCCCACTGGGCTGGAAAAAAGGTTTGTCTGATAACGTTTGACGCGGGGGCCCCGTGAGCAACGCCCGGGAAGGAAACTTTTCTTCCCACCCAACCTCTTTTTGGCAATTTTGAAATATTGGCCACGATCTTTTTTTTTTTAATTAGGGCTGAACTTTCAGAATCTCCTGGCCAGGGTCAGCTCACACGTTTCAGCTCAGCTTTTGGCCGAAACGCCGATTTAGGGTTTATTGAAATAGTTGTTCAAGGTCAAATCATTTCAGAGACTTGCTGTGATTTCCTTGCTGTCGTCTCTCACGGAAAGGAAAAAAATTTAAAATATGATATTTCTGAAGGGAAACAATTTAGTTCAGCCAGAAATAGTTCCAGTGATGGGTTTAAGATAAAAATGTATGGAATCGTTTTTGGTTTTTTTTTATTTGAATCCCAGACCTTAAATGACTTCACAAACCCCCTCCGCTGTCCACATTTGAGATGTTTGGTCGAAGCACCACTTTCCTCTTCCATTTTTTCACTTTCCCAATACGATTTATTATGGTTATTTATGACTTTAAAAAACGTGTTATTGATTTTTAACTGTCCAAATCAGGCTGGTTTTAGTGGAAGCTCCTGAGCCCCAGCTTTGCCCAGAGCTGTGACAACAGCACAACGTCCCCACACCGACACCAGGGTGGGCACCAGGGGAGCAGAAACCTCGGGGAGAGCTGATCCTTCCCACAGGTCTTGGAAATTACCTCAGGAAACAGGGCTGGAACAGGAACATCATTTTAGCTACAGCATCACAGCTGCTCTCATGGGACACTGGTGAGGCCACACCTCAAATCCCAGGGGCAGTTTTGGGACCCTCATGACAAGAGGGACCCGGAGGGGCTGGAGCGTGTGCAGGGAAGGGAACGGAGCTGGGAAGGGGCTGGAGCAGCAGGAGCAGCTGAGGGAGCTGGGGGGGCTCAGCCTGGAGCAAAGGAGGCTCAGGGGGGACCTTCTGGCTCTGCAACTCCCTGACAAGAGGGAGGAGCCTGGAGGAGGGTCAGTCTCCCTAAAAACAAGCACCAGGACAAGAGGGAACAGCCTCAGGTTGCACCAGGGGAGGTTTAAACTGGATATCAGGAGGAATTTCTTGCTGGAAAGGGTTGTCCAGCCCTGGCCCAGCTGCCCAGGGCAGTGGCGAGTCCCCATCCCTACGGGGGTTCCAAAAATGAGCAGAGGTGGCACTTTGTGATATGGTTTAGGCAGGGGCTTGGTGGAAGGTGGGACACTGGATGATCTCGGAGGCCCTTTCCAACCTTAACGATCCTGTGACAAGGGGAAGATGGAGAGGAAGAGCTCCACGTCTGCACGGGATGACTCTTCCCAGCTGGGCTGGAGCCCCTCAGCTCCTGCTCCTCAAAAAATCAGCCTCTCGAGTGTTCCCAGTCCCACAGGACAAGGGCAAAGCTGCTTCCACAGGCTCTGAATCCATCCCCAGTGGCTTCGCGTTTCCGAGGAGGGCGGGAAATGCCGAGGTTCCTTCATCCCTGCGCTCAAAGAGCAGGGAATGAGAGGGGATGAGAGGGGAAGCAGCAGGAGCCCGCTCACAGCCTGTCACAGCCGGGAACCTCCTGCTGCCCCAGAGGAACACGACCTTTGGAGCTCGGAAGGAGAAGGGGCCGACGAGCCCCTCCCCGTCCTCCTGCAAAAACCACCCTGGCGGGAACACGGGAGAGTGGACAGGGCATGGCAGGGACCGGCAGGGCTTGGGGACAGGCTTGGCAGGGCTGAGGGAAGTTTAAGGATTGTCTCGGGCAGGGAGTGATCCCAAACACCGAGCAGGGAGTGATCCCAAACTGGCAATGAGCCAGGAATGACCCCAAACAGGCCCTGAGCAAGCAGTGATCACAAACACGGAGCAGGGAGCGATCCCAAACACTGAGCAGGGAAGGATCCCAAACACTGAGGAGGGAAGGATCCCAAAGAGGCACTGAGCAAGCAGTGATCCCAAACACTGAGCAGGGAGTGATCCCAAACACTGAGCAGGGAGCCATCCCGAAGAGTCCGTGTTGTGTGCGGGGATTTGGGGAGCTGGAGGCACCTCCCTGCGGGGGATCCCGGCAGGGATCAGAGCTAATCACCGTCGAACAAATCACGAGGGATGCCGGGGCTTAGGGGAGATGAAATCACGCAAATGAGCCACGGTCCCTAAACCCAACCTGCAAGCCCAGCCCCAGCCAGGTGGCTTTGAAATGGAGATGAGGTGAAGTCCCTCAGTAATCCAGAGGTTCCCTTAGTTTCCCAACAACAACCCGCCAGAGGCCTTTGTTCCAGGGGGTAAAAAGGGATTCTCTGGGTCAGGCTCTGTGTGCCTCGGCTCCCTCCTCCCTTTGTGGGCATTAAGGAGTCAAAACATCGCCCCTGTTTCCTCCTCCTCAGAGGTCCGAGCCCGGCTGTGCTCTGGGATCCAGGTGCAATAAACAGGTTTCTCCGAGGTCATGTGGCGTGAAAACAAACAGAAGGGAAACCAGAAAGAGAGCCCTTGAAGGTTTTTTTTGTTTGTTTTTGGAAATTTCCTGCGTAATGCTCTAAGGGAAAACACGGAAAGGAGTTGTAGGGCAAAATCTGGGCTGGGATTAATCCACCTCACAAAGCCAAACCCATCCCACCTCCCAGGGCTCAGCTCCAAGCTCGTTCCAGGCTGCCAGTGGTCACTCTGGATGTAAATTGAGAAGGAGCGGGCAGATATTTTGGGGAAGGGCATCAAACCTGGCCTCTACAATGCCCTGGAGTCCTCTTTGCACCACAAGAGCAATAATTCCATGGATTACTCTCCTTTTCCTAAGCTGTTGTTGAGGAAGGAATTCCTGGCTGGGAGGGTGGGGAGGCCCTGGCTCAGGTTGGGAAGAGAAGCTGTGGCTGCCCCTGGATCCCTGGAAGTGTCCAAGGCCGGGTTGGAGCAGCCTGGGCTGGTGGAAGGTGTCCCTGCCTGTGGCAGGGGGTGGCACTGGATCATCTTTAAGGTCCCTTCCGATCCAAACCCTTCCAGGACTTCACTTATTTAAAAATCCCGTGCCCACATGTTCTCCCTCCTTGGTTAGAGAAGGGATTTGGAGGAAAAGGTTTTCTCGAGCCTGAAGAGAGTTTTGGGGGGTTTGTTTGAGGCCGAAGCCATTTTAAACCCCAAAACACACATTTCCCAAGAGACTCCAAAGACACGTCGCCCCCCTGCCCAATGGTGCGGTCTGAACGGACAAGGAATAAACTTCCCAGCTGGCACAGGGGACTGGGGGATTTGGGAAGACAATCCAGCCCTTTCCCACCCAACTGTTGGCGTGGCTGGAGGAGGAACCACCGTCAAGGCCTCGCTCCCCCCTGAGTTGCAGCTGCCAGACTGTTCCAGGCACCACTTTGGAGGCCAAGCTTTAAGAGCTCGGCTCGTGGTTCATCCTTTAAAAGAGGAGGGAAAAGGAGGACAAATGGAAAACTGCATGGAACAAGGGGGACCAAACTAAAACAAAAAAAACAAAACAAAACAAGACTCGACGGCCTCGCAGCTGAGCCTGCTGGGAACTCCTTCCCTGATTTACAAGTTACATATGGAGGCTTGTTTACATTCTGCCGCTGGTTTATGTTCTTCCAGCAAGGAGAAATTCCTCCAGTGGATTTTGATTGCTTCCCTCTCTGCCTCTCTCCCCCAACACCCCCAGCCTCGAGGATCTGGTTTCGCTTAATGTGCCCAGAGGTTTCCGGAACAAAAGGGGTTGTTGGATTTTTTTTTTTTTTTTTTTTTTTTATGGCTAAACAAAAACTCTGCTATTTTTTTTTCGGGGAGGTTCGGGCTGATTCCCATTATGTGCCTGTGAATCCAGGCCTTCCAGGCTCTTCCCTGCTCATGGGAGCCGCGTCTTCGTGTGTCACGTGAATGAAGAGCTGCAAGAAACAGCCAGGAATATCCCAACGGAAAACGTTCCCACCCATTCCTTTGGTTGGGATCGACTGGGATTTCCCTGAGTTGAGAGAGGACTCCTGGTCTTGCAGTCCCTGCTCTACACACTCAAGAATCTCCTTGGGCCAAGCAAAAATTCCAAAGGAATACTGTTGTTCACCCAATGAGGAATAAAAGACAGAGGTTTCTTTTGATTTCCAAAAACTCCACACTAAAAAAAGAAAAAAAAAAAAGCTCCTTCAGGATTCCCTGAAGTTCAGGTTGTGTGTGTGGAACAGCACACGGATAATCAAGGAGCAAAGTGCCCACCCAAACCACTTGTTCCTTGAATTCCCGTAGGGAAGACTTATTTATGAAGCCAGATTCAACCCTATTCCCATGGGATCTGCAACCTGGGCTGGATTAAGATGTAACAGCAGGTCCAAGGATGTGACTCTTCCCCTCCATTTGGCACTTGTGGAAGCACAGGGGGAGAACCAAGTCTGTGCTTCTTTGTGGATTTGGGAATTCCCTGTGCAGGAAAGACATGGACATCATGGAGAGAGGCCTGGGGAGGATCCAAGGTGGTTGGAAGCCTGGAGGACTTTCCTTATGAGGAGAGATGAGAGAACCAGCTCTGGTTCCGGGAGATCTTCCAGTATTTAAAGAGGTCTCACAAAACCTTTGGAGAGACTTTTAACCAGGGCCTGCAGTGAGAGGAGCAGAGTCACATTTGTGAGATTAAAGAGGGGGAGAGATGGGATTTTGGGAAGGAATTGCTGGCTGGGAGGGCGGGGAGGCCCTGGCCCAGGGTGGGCAGAGAAGCTGTGGCTGCCTCTGGATCCCTGGAAGTGTCCAAGGCCAGGTTGGAGCAACCTGGGATAGTGGGAGGTGTCCCTGCCCATGGCAGGGGGATGAAACAAGATAATCCTTTAAGTCCCTTCCATCCATTCTGTGATTCCATGGGCAGCTTTAAAGAGGGAAGGGTCAGGCAAGACCTCACTGCTGCCAAAGCCTTCCCATATCAGGAGATATGGGAGATATCCAGACTCTTCCTGGAAGCTCCCAGTGAGAGGACAAGAGGCAACAGACGCTTTCTACAACATGGGAAGGCCTGACTGGATTTAAGGACTTCCCCTGGTTTCACCCTGGCAGTGGTGAAACGCTGGAACACTTCCATGGAAGTGGGGCCAGCTCCGAACTGGAGTTATTCAAGACTCAACTGGAAAAGCCCCAGAGCAACCTGATCTATTAGGCCTGATCTGGGCAGGGGTTCGGGCTCGATGACCTCCAGATGTGCTTCCCAACCGGAGCTGCTCTAGGAGTCCATAATTCTAATTAATAATGACTTTAATGAGCAGGCCAAGTGCCAGCTGGGCTTTCCTGTGCAGGCTGAGAAGAGAAGGGAGCTGTGGCTGAGGGGCTGCTTCTCCTTTCAATCCCTACCATTTCCAGTCTCCACAGGAAATAGGAAAAGGGAACAGAGCAGATGTCCTGGGCTCCAGAGCTGACATTCCCCCCACAGTGTCCCTTGCTCCATCCTGACAGAGCCCCTTCCCTCATCACCCAGCACTGCCAACCTCCCCCTCTGGAAAGGGGGCTCATCATGGCAGCCCCGAGTCCAACAGGATGGCTCTGGAAGCTGGACTTTATTCCAGCAGGACATTGCCATGGCCATAAATTCAGCCCAATTATCTGAGGGTGGCTTTTCACACCTCAGACAGAGCAAAAAGCCACTTCACTGCCATCTTTGCAAAGAAGGGACTGAGAGATGAGGATCTGTCGGGAAAACAGAATCAAAATCAAAGTTTAGAAGGTCTGGAGCCATTTCTTTAGTTCAACAGGGAACTGGGTTCTGCTGCCTAAGACAGCTCTGGAAAAAAACAGGAATTGTCACCAACTGATCCAAAGACAGGAGCAAAAAGATAAACCCACAAGGAATCTCAAAGGAACCTGCAGAGTGCAGATTTCAGTACATGTGCTTAATTATACCAAATTACACACGTGCTTAGTTATACAAAACTGCTCTAAATAGATTAACTTGCTTGGGAATCTCATGGAATTCGACAACCAGCAACGTTTTGATGTGCAATTCCAGAATAATAAAAAGAGAGAAAAGAAACGGAGAGCACCAAGGGACTCCATCACCCTGTTCCTTGTTTCCGGTCAGGAACCAAGGAATTGGGGAAGAGAAGACTTTAAAAAGTCACTCTTGGATCTACGCTCTCCAGAACAGTTTTCCAGCATCCTACAAAGTGTTCCTGCAGGCACCTTTAGGTCACTTTGTCCAGCTCCTGTTTAAAGCGGGTCAGGTTGCTCAGAACTCATACATTTGAGTCTTGAACACCTCCAAGGATGGGGCAATCCCTTGGGAATGCCTCCGCTATTAATTTTTCCAGCTGCTTTATGGATCCAGGTGAGGTTTAACCACCTACACCGTGTGTAGGTTCCCCAGCACAAGGACCTACCTCCTTTTGCCTGTCACAGCTTCAGTAAATTAAGCCCCAAAAACCCAAGTCAAACTGCACCCTCAGGCAGGAAGAAAGAAGAAGGAAACAATATTTCCATGGAATTCATCAATCACGTCTTTTCTGCAGCTGCTCTGCCTTGAAACAAAGCGAGAGACAAGAGACAGGAGTCACTGTCCTGGAGGGGCCTTCACGCTCCGAGGAATTCAGAGGACTGGGCCTGGGCACCAACAAGAGGTGAAACCCCCCGTCAGGAAACCATCAGTTTTCCGCGTGTTGTAAACCAGGAGCAGGGAATGTTTCCTCTCCGGAGCGTCAGGACTCATAGAAATCATAGAATCAGATGGGTTGGAAAGGCCCTCTGAGATCATCAACTCCAACCCTTGATCCAACACCACCGCGGTTCCCAGACTATGGCACTCAGTGCCACGTCCAGCCTCGTCTTGAAAACCTCCAGGGATGGAGAATCCACCACTTCCCTGGGCAGCCCATTCCAATGGCTGATTGCCCTCTCTGGAAAGAATTTCTTCCCAATATCCAACCTAAACCTCCTCTGGCACAGCTTAAGGCCGAGCCCTCTTGTCCTACTGCTGGTTCCTGGGAGAAGAGACCAACCCCCACCTGGCTACAACCTCCTTTCAGATAGTTGTAGAGAGCGAAAAGAAAGGAGTCAGAGAATCTGCCCCATCCCTGGCAGTGTTCAGGGATCAAGCTGGCCTGGTGGGAGGTGTCCCTGGCCACGGCAGGGGCTGGGAATGAGGTGAGTTTTAGGGGCCTTTCCAACCCAACCCATTCCATGGGTGTTTGAGAACTGGACGTTGACACTCCCGGTCCATTGAGCCATTAAAAAGGAAATCCAACAACGATGTTGACATTCCACAACCCTCCGGCAGGTGCTGATTTAGAGCAGTAAATGTGTCTTATCTCCTCCTGGAGTAAAATGAGGCAAAATTCCAGCAGAAAAAGTTCCTCTCCAGTTCCTGGGGCTCTCTGCTCCAAGAGTCAGGACTGACACAAAGGCTGCCCTGACACTGTCCATTTAAGAGATCCCAGTTCCACCCTTCCTTGAAAAACGAAGTCAGGAATAACCACTGGGCTTGGACAGCCCAGAGTTTGGGGTCACTAGAATTAACATAACCTGTTCCACATGAGCAGCTCCCGGAGTTCAGAGTTCAGGAAAAGGTCCTTCACAAAGCGGAGCATTCCAGCTTTATTCCCAGAAACCTTCAGGTTCATCCCCTATTGATCTCCTCAAAGCAAAGCTGCTCCTCCAGCCTTGCTTCATCCCTTGGGACGGGACCAGAAGACACCCTGGAGGGTCCTGCGAGGGTGGAATGTTGTCTAATGGATGTCGGAGCACTTGGAATAAGGAATTCTTGCTCATAGGAGTGTTGCCTGAGCAGTTGGAGTCTTTCCGTCCCAACTCCTGCCTTAGACTGTCCAAGGAGTTCTAGGAGAATCATCCAGAGGGAAATGGTCCCTGAAGTCCTTTTAGACCACCCAGTCCCACCCCCTGCCACGGGCAGGGACACCTTCCACGATCCCAGGTTGCTCCAAGCCCCATCCAGCCTGGCCTAGGGACACTTCCAGGGGTTGGGAGCTCCCAGTGCAGATTGTTCGTGACAAAAAATGCTGGAGTTTGCAAACTGGGCTCCAAGGAGCCACAAAATCAGAAGATGGTATGAAGAGAGGAAAAGGTTTTTTGTTTTAATAAACATTGGGATCCCTGTTACAAGCCAGAGGAACCTCTGGCCTACAGGACTCTCACTCCATAACCTTCTCCATGAGTTTGGCTCCTCACAACACAGAGAAATCCCTCCATTAAACCCTCAGTTCTCCCCTTTTGAGACACCAGACCCACCCAGAAGGGAAGGTTCTTCCCCAAGGTTCTTCCTGAGTCAGAGGGCCAAACAGGCCCAGTGTGTTAAACTCAACTGCCACGTCCCAGGACAGTTTTTCAACCCCTGGGGGCAAAATCTCCCACTTTGGAACTAAAGATAGGAAGTTTTTAAGGAAAGAAGAGGCTGCTGGGGCAGTTCAGTCCCTGGATACGACTTGGGAAGGGAGAGGCTGAAGCATCCCGTCCATCTCTGGAAAACATCCTGCTCTCCAGGCAGGAATTCCACAACAGGGACCCTGTTTTCACAGAATCCCAGAATATCCTGAGTCAGAGGGGACCCACAAGGATCAGAGAGTCCAGCTCGTGAGCTTGAGGCTCTATGGACACAACAGGGACATGAGAAGTCTTTGAGACCAGACATTTGATCACAACCAAGCACTGTGGAAGAACCCAGGGCAGGTAACGCTGAGGTCCCACCTGTGTGGAAACACAGTGAGTGGCCAAAGAAGGGCTAAAATGCCACGGAATTTTAGGGGAAGTCGGCTCCTTCGTGGAGAGGGGCAGCCTGAGAATTTAGCATTCAGTTTAATAAGAAGTTGCATCTGCTTGGTTTGTCTGGTTTTTATTTACCCTCCCTTCCCCTCTTTGGAAAAGCATCCCAGAGCAAACCAGCCCAGGAGGGGAACCAGCCTGATAAATAGACCATCAAGAGAAATAATTAGTCTAGATAGGAAAATTAAATAGGGGGAGCCACTAATCAGCTGCTGCCTCTGCAAGGAGGAGGCTGGGAAAGTAATTTAAAAAACCTTTTGGAGGAGCCTCCGAGGGAGAGCGGAAAGTGAAAATGCAGATGGCCAGGAATTAGAGCAAGTCTGTGCTGCACAGGAACAGGTGGAATTGGTTAGGGAGGCATAGCTCCCTCCCACCCTGCTCCTACCCCCTCCAATCCTTCTCATGACTTTACCTTCTGCTTGGCAGCTCCTGGGAGCTGGGAAGTGAAAAAAAAATCTCCCTCCAAGCTGGTGTTTCCAGCTGGGAGATGGCACCAGGTGCCAGGGGCTGCACGCAGAGCCCCAGCACCAGGAGCGTCCTAATTCCACTCCCTGCCCCACAGGCTGGGGGACAACTCAGCACCCCCAGAGCCCTGGGCAGGAGGAACCACAGGGAAACTTCTCCTGAATAAAACAATGCTGGATAAACCCGTCTCCTCCCAGGAGGTGAAGCACTGTGAGGACCAGGATGGATCAGCCCAGCACCAAAGCAAATATTCCCCAATCCACACACTTCAATCCCAAGAAAACATGTTGATTTGCCACAGCATGGAGCAGAGCACAGCCCCAGTTTGCCCTCATCACATTCCTGTTTGCTCCAGGATCACACTGTGCCTCCCATTCCTGCAAGGAACCAGTTGGGATCACCCTGAGGACCATTATCATGGAGTCTGTTCACCTGCAAAGGCCACTCTCACAAGTAGAGCGGTAACTCAGCACCCCCAGAGCCCTGGGCAGGAGGAACCACAGGGAAACTTCTCCTGGATAAAACAATGCTGGATAAACTCATCTCCTCCCAGGAGGCGAAGCACTGTGAGGTGAAGGGACTTGAGCACAAGTCCTATGAGGAGAGGCTGAGGGAGCTGGGGTTGTTTAGCCTGGAGAAGAGAAGGCTCAGGGGAGACCTCATCGCTCTCTACAACTATCTGAAAGGAGGTTGTAGCCAGGTGGAGGTTGATCTCTTCTCTCAGGCAACCAGCCGTCAGACAAGAGGGCTCGGCCTTAAGCTGTGCCAGGGGAGGTTTAGGTTNCATAGTCTGGGAACCGCGGTGGTGTTGGATCAAGGGTTGGACTTGATGATCTCAGAGGTCCTTTCCAACCCGTCTGATTCTATGATTCTATGATCAGGATGTCTCAGTCCAGCACCAAAAACAGTATTCCCTCAATCCACACATTCCCACTGAAAAAGAGTTCAATCCAAACAGTCCGTGCTGATTTGCCACAGGATGGAGCAGAGCACAGCCCCAGTTTGCCCTCATCACATTCCTGTTTGCTCCAGGATCACACTGTGCCTCCCATTCCTGCAAGGAACCAGTTGGGATCACCCTGAGGACCATCATCATGGAATCTGGGAACCTGCAAAGGCCGCTCTCACAGAGCATGTCCCCAGTGGCCCACCAAACTCAGAGGCTGCCCCGGCATCCGAAACAACGGGAATCCTGCAGGAAAACTGGGATAGACAAGCATTTGGAACTCAGCTAAAATCCCCCACGCCGAGGAAGTTGGGATCTTCGGCTCCCATTCCGTTTGGGAAATTTAGCTGCCCGAGGGCCGGGGCTGAGCTGTCTCCCAGAGTGGAATCCGTTACAGGGCCGGAATGCCTCTCCTTATCCCAACAATCCCGGCTGGGACCCGAAGGGCCCAGCCAAGGATAAGTTACAAACGGGGCCTTCGGGCCGGGGGCGTTTCGGGGTCTCTGCCGGGAGGGGCTCGAGGGCAGGGCCACAGCCCACAGGCCGTCACTGCAGTGCCACCCTCCAAAACTGCCCCCGCTGCCAGCACGGCCGGGACGGGGGTTGGAGCCGCTCCTTGGGCAGCCGGATCCCAGGCTGGGATGGGGCAGAAAAGAGCTGGAAGGGTTTTAGGTAGCGAGGAGAGAACTGGTTACCCTGGGCAGGAACGCTCAGGTTTCCTTCCCTTTCTCTGAGTGAAATCATGTACCTTGTGACTATAAAAGCTTTCAAAAAAAAACCACCTCATTTTTTTGTGGGTTTTTTGGGGGTTTTTTTTAGGTTTTTTTGAAGGAAAAAAACCACCAGAAACCAGACTTCTGTCTACCTCATCCAGTGAAGGGGAAGTTCATACCAGGTTACATCTGTCAGTGCTCAACGAGCAGGAATTCTTAAGATCCCTCTCTGCCCCTGCTTTTTAGGGAAGATGACCTGGCTCGACGCCCCAAGGAGAAAACGGGAGCCTGAGGAAAACCAGGGCCATATTTTAGAGAGGATTTTCTTTGGCGAACGCCGAGCTTTTCCAGAGAAAATTAAATTCCCACCCAAAACAGGGTTTGCTCTCCAAGTAAATCCTTTCTGATTTATGGATCGGGATGATGGGTGGGATATTTTATTCTCTTCTTTTTTTTTTTTTAAGGCTTCTAATATTGGAAATATTGGAGGCAGCAGCAAATGGGAGTTTCAAAAGGAAGGTCCCAGTTTTCTTTTTCTCCCTGTTTCGGGGAGGTTTGAAGGATGTTCAGTTTTTTCCTGCAAACGTGAAGATTTTGGAACGGTTTGTGTTCATCTGGTAGTTTTCAGACTAGTCTAAAAGTCGACCCTCAGGGCATTGAAGGGGTTAAAAACTATATATATATATTTATTTTTTTTTAGGACATTTATAGTGAGAGGCAGAGACCTAATAAAGGGCAGCGAGCGGGTGACAAAATTAGAGAGAAAATGCCAAGCCAGAGGATTTCAAATCAAAATATTTTCCCTTTAGTTGTCAGGATTTTAACCAAAATAACCCAATTATTTCAGTTGTGAAACTGGAGATTCCTGACAAGACTGGGATGAGAGGAAGAAACATTCCCCCGTGGTGGGGTTTGGAAACCCGGAGCTCCCAGCTCCAAATTCAATCCCTTCTTAGAACCTGGGGGAAATTCCCTTCCTAAAGACAGGCCAGGGACCTTCCCCCCACAAGGGAATCCCGAGGGATTTGGGGTCTGGCCGTCCATACACAGAACACCCAAATCACACGTGACCTGTAGGACCCCCTTTGCTGCCTCTCCCGAATTCGGCCCCTCTGGAAATCAAATCTGGAAACCGGTTCTTCAAACGTGAGGAGGAAGAGGGAACATTTCCCCTTCCAAAGGCAGCATTTCCCTTTGGACTGCCTTGGGGAGCGGGTCCCTCCACCTGTAAGGAATTCCTGCTTCCAAATGCACCATGGGAGAGACTCCCTTGCCGCTGTTTGGTCCCAACGTTATTAATCTTGGATTAAAACAGATCAAAAAGAGATGCTGCACCACGGACGGGGCAAATTTTTCCTTGGAATATCCCTGCAGGCGCTGGAGACATTCACCAACTCCTGCCGTCTCTGAATCTTCCAACTTTTCCACTTTTACAAGAAAAGCTGATGCTTTTTGAAAGCCTTCGTTCCCCCAATCCACACATTCCCACTGAACAACAGTTTAATCCCAAAAGTAGGTGTTTATTTGCCACATTTTTTCCCCCCTGTGAGGGCAGAAAACAGAAGGAAATCGGGACAATTTGGTCGCCCCCTTCCCCATTTTGGGAATGGAAGAAATGTCAGAGAGAGGAAAAAAGAGGAATAAAAACCAGGAGGTGAAACAGGCAGCAAAGGAAATTCTTCAAAATTAAAAAGGTGATTTTTTTTTTTTTTAAAGGTTTTCGTGCCTGTCCATTTAATGAAGGGCCAATTCCTTCTGAATCCTGGGGAATAATTGCTCTGAAGCTCCACAGAATTAGTTCCACCTCTAGAAAGCGAGGGAGGGATGAGCCAGGGCCAAGTTTGGATAAGTGGCTGTAAACTGAGACCCCTTGGCCCCTTTCCAAGCTGGCCAGACAAGGCAGCTCCGGTCTTGGAGTCACATACCTCGTGTATCCACAGTCCCAGCAGCTCCTGAATCCGTCTGGATCCATCCCGTGCTCCCCAACAAAGCTTTGCGACTGCTCTTCCCAAACCTCCTCTGGTTTGCAGGTGAAGGGGGTGTAAATGCACCTCGAAGAGGCTTCAAACTGAGCTGGGAACACACACACAAAGTGTTTCACACCTCCCTTGGAGTTCCCTTCCCGTGGGATTCCACATGAAGGGATAAAAGCTCCAGGCTTGGAAATGAACCTGGAATCACCCTGGAATCAGAAGGCGCTTGGAAGCAGAGGAGGAGGAGGAGGAGGACAGTCAGCTCAGTCCTCGCCCCTGTCCCACTTGAAGTTTTATTTCCTGAAGTCCTGCCAGGACGACTCTGGATCCTGTGGATCCAGAGCAGGAGTGGGGCGTCAGCTCCCAAACATTCCCGAGCTTGGATTTGGCGCCAGCAAACTGCTCCTGCTCCAGCACAGGGATTTACCAACCAGGACACAGCAGGGGAGGGGGGGCAGTGAGGGGCTTCAGTCTCCAGCTGCTCCTCCCAGGCCACTTCCAGCTGCAAGGCCGGTTGAGTTGGGATTTGCAGCACCAGATCCAGCAGGAATCACTGCAGTTCCCTCAGACCCACAACCCCACTCAGGGTCGGAAGCTCCAAGTGTTTCGTCCTTTGGAAGTGATCCAAGGAAGGTGCTACTCGAAGGGAAGGGGGTGAAGGGAGTTTGTTCTGGGATGGGGCTGATAACCCTTAAAAGAAAGTGGTTTCCATCCCTGGAAGTGTCCAAGGCCAGGCTGGAGCAACCTGGGATAGCAGAAGGTGTCCCTGCCCATGGCAGGGGATTGGAATGAGATGATCTTTAGGTCCCTTCAGCCCAAATCATTCCATGATTCCAAGATTTTATACTTGGAGAAATCGGCTTCCCAAAAGAACTTCCAGAGCCAAGCACAGAGGGGCTCTGATCCATCCCAAGGCCTTCCCACTCCCGTCTCCAAACTACCACCTCTTCCCAAAGCCACCAGGAGCTGTTTTCCAAGGTCAACACACCGATGTCACCACGTGGCACTTCAGGTTCTCAAAAACTAAAGACACACAAAGTCGATAAAAAACCCCCCCCCACAACCCAAAAAAAAAAAAAAAGGGGGGATTTAGAGAGCAGACCCACCCACTCGGGACACACCCCGAGTTCCAAGAACAATTCCTAAACAGAAAAGCCCGGAATGGCTTAGAAATGTGACTTCATCCCAAAAAGTAAAAAAAGCGTGGCCCAGACAGAAGGAGCGAACCCGCAGCCATCCAGAGGCCAAACAAAGAGCAGATGAACTGGGACGGGGCCAAACGATCAGCGAGAGGAAATCGAGGTTTCTGATCTGTCCAACCTGCCTAGAAAGCACAGGTCTTTCCTACATCAACATTCCTCAGCACTTAGTAAGAGATAATAACGCGATTATTACGGGGTTTCTAGAGGCAGCTCGGGCAGAAGAAGGGGGGAAAAAAAAAGGAAAAAGGAAAAAAAAAAAAAAAAGAAGAAGGAAATTTGTGCTGCTGCGGAAGAAAAACCACAGGAGAAGCTCCGAACTCACAGCTCGTCTGCTCTGGCCATGGCAGCAGTGAGCGAACACCGGGAGCCAAAGGGAGTTATCCAAGCAGGATTTTCCTCAGCTTTCCCAGGATACCCCGTGTCAGACAGCCCCTGTCGGGTCACGCAGACCCCCGGGTCCCGCGAGGTCTGAGATTTTGGGGGGCGAATCGTTTAGTCCCCTGTGAAAACTCCGGGGTTTGGGGCCCACCGAAACTATTTGCAAGCTCAGGGAATAGTTTCCACCAAAAAAAAAAAAAAAAAAAGCCTGA
>VXAY01007020.1:110960-130180 GCA_013399855.1 Oxyruncus cristatus
AAAAAAAAAAAAAAAAAAAAAAAAAAAAAAAAAAGGGAAAAAAAAAAAAAAAAAAAGGGGAAAAAAAAAAAAAAAAAAGGGGAAAGAAAAAAAAAAAAAAAGGGGAAAGCAAAAAAAAAAGGGGAAAGCAGAAAAAAAAAGGGGAAAGCAGAAAAAAAAAGGGGAAAGCAGAAAAAAAAGGGGAGAGCAAAAAAAAAAGGGGGAATGGAGGAAATGATAACGGGGAAAAGGAAAAACAAACAAGGAAAGGAAAAAACAACAAGGAAAGGAAAAAACAAACAAGGAAAGGAAAAAAAGCAATGTTTTGCCCAAGATACAGGTGAGAAAGGTAAGAAAAGTCACTGAACTGGTCACCGTGCTGCAGAACAGTCCGTGTCAACCGGAAAAGGATGGATGTGAGATGACCTCTGGAATGGCCACCAACTCCTCCTCCTGTCCCTGTTCTAGTCCCAAAACGTGGGATCTGCCTCCAATGCAGGGAGTTTTTCCGCTCTTTAGAAAAGTCAGTTGAAAACCACCGGGAACATTTTCTGGGACAAAATAAAAATAACCACATGAGAAGCTTCCCTATTCCCAATATCCTGATTACTTGGGATAGGGGGAAAAACTACTTTTCCCCTCCCTAAACACAGAAGGATTCCTTAGTTTTTAAGGCATGGCCCAGAAGGGGAAGCAGCCCCTCCTCAGTGGGGACCTGCCCGTGGGGCAGCTGGGCTGGAGAGTCTGAAGGAACCTAAAATAAACCCCCCAAAGTTCTGGTTCGGATGGAGCCACCCGCGGGTTTGGGGCCCTGTTGAAACGATCCCCCTCATCCAATCCAGCTCTGAAGCTTTTATTTAATCCATTAAAACACTCCAGGTCCAAAATCGACCTTGGACACACCTGCCTTCCACGTTCTGCAGAGGGAATTGGGAGACCTTTCTCTGGGAGAGGGAGCAAGACCTTCCCCTGAGAGGGAGAGCAAGAACTTCCCCTGGGGGCACAAGACCCCTCCCCTGGGGGGAGATGTGGTGGTCAGGGCCATCTGGGGCTTCTGGGAAGAAATTCTTCCCAGGGAGAGCGGTCAGCCCTTGGAATGGGCTGCCCAGGGAGCGGGGGAGAGGAGAGAAGGCTTTGGGGTGCCCTAATTGTGGCCTTGAAGTACGTGAAGGGAGTTTTTACAAGAGCAGGCAGCGAGAGGACAAGGGGGAATGACTTCAGACTGGGAGAGGGTAGGTGTTGATGGGATACTGGGAAGGAATTCTTTACTGTGAGCGTGGTGAGGCACTGGAACAGGTTGCCCAGAGATGCTGCGGATGCTCCATCCCTGGAACTGTTCAAGGCCGGGCCGGATGGGGCTCTGAGCCGGGCCTGGTGCAGTAAAAGGTGTCCCTGTCCATGGCAGGGGGGTTGGAACTAGATGATCTTAAAGGTCCCTGCCCAACCCAAACCATTCCATGAATCTGTTCTAAGACCTTCCCCTGGGAGGGGGAGCGAGACCTTCCCCTGGGGCCACAAGTCCTTCCCCTGGGGCCACATCCCGGCAGTTTTCACAGCCCACACAGTCAGGAAAGGATGGGAACATGGGCAGTGCTGACGCTCCACATTCTAAGGGTAATTTGGGAAGTCCCGCAAGGGTAAAGACAAGCTCAGGACAGGGTGTGAAGCACCTTTTCCAGGGAATTCACGGCATCTCCATTAAAAGCTCCAAGCGTCCCCTGGAGAAAACACTGGCCACAAAGTCACACCTCCTTCTAGCAGGAGCTGCTCCAAGTTAGAGCCAGGGCTGGGACGTGCTAGAACAGATTCCAGAGGAGGAGCAGCACTGGTTCCTCTGGGCAATCCCTGCCCGGAGGAGGAGTCCGAGCTCCGGACCTGCCTCGCCGGGTGACAGCGGCCGGACAGGAAGGTGGAGGCTCTGCCTCCAAGGGAGCAGTTCCAGGAGGGCAGGTTGAGACCAGCCTGTGCTTGTGGGTCCACAGAAGAGTTGAGCTGATGTTCCTCCCCTGCTGATGAAGCAGGACACCAGCAAACCTTCTCCAAGGTCCCACTTGAGGACACGGAGTGATTCTGATGCCTTGGAAAGCATCAAAGAGCAACCCAGGGCTTTGCAAGTCGATGCCCAAGTTTTGGAGACAACTTTCCTTCTGCAAAGCTCCTTGTCCTTTGCACCTTTGACCCCCAAAGTTTAGGTTTCTTCCTGATGCAGAAATAGCAGCCTAATAAGGCCTCCCAGCTCTGAATGTCTAGGAAAGCTTCGAGGAACAACCCAGGGCTTTGCCCAAGTTTCAGAGACCACTTCTCTTGAGCAAAGCTCTGCACCAGCACTCCAAGACTCTCACTCCTTCCCAACACAGAAACAGAATCCTAAAAAGGCCTCCCAGCTCTGAATGTCTAGGAAAGCACTGAGGAGCAATCCAGGGCTTGGCCCAAGTTTTGGAGACAACTGCCCTTGTACAAAGCTATTCATCCTCTGCACCAGCCCTCCTAAACTTTGCCTCCTTCCTAATACAGGAATAAGGCCTCACAGCTCTAGGAAAGCACCGAGGAGCAATCCAGGGCTTTGCCCAGGTTTTGGAGACAACTCTCCTTGTGCCAAGCTCTGCACCAGCCCTCCAGGACTCTTACTCCTTCCTAACACAGAAACATCAGCCTAATAAAGCCTCACACTTCTAAATCCACGCGGTGCTGGGTGGACTCAGCCAGGAGGGTTTTCAGTCAGATTTTGAGCTTCAAGTAAAGCACCACGAGGCTTCAGCAGAGATTGTGGAGCACAGCACCAGGACAACACATCCAGGACGTGCTCCTCACTCAAGGCTCACCCAGGAGAAGAGGCAGGTCAGGCCTGCCTCCAGCAGCAGGACAGACGTGCCCCTTGGCTACCAGTTCTGTAGGTGTGGGGCTGCACCCTCCCAAGGAACCTCCACACTCAGCTTCCCTACGACCATGACAAGCGGCAAAAACATCCTGCTCCTCCGGAGGATGAAAGGCAGGCGCTCAAAGGATTAAGTCAGCGGCTTCTTCCCCTCCTTTCAGAGCTGCTGAACCATGCAGGGATGTGTGTCAGCTGTGTTGGTTTTGCGGCAGGAGCCAGAACAATGCACAGCCCGTGGTTCCCGGTGTGTGTCTGCACCTCCAGGGAGGATTCCCGCAATCCCAGCGAGGGCCACGTAGGTGGCGAACAAAAGGGAGAAAAGCCCTTCAACTTTTGACCCTCCTGGAGTTTACAAACGGAGAGGAGAGCTCCTGTCACGGGCAATGAGTCAAGAGGGAGCTCGCAGAGCCCTCGGGCCCGCGCCGCACGCGCCGCAGCGCTTTGTCACCTCCTCACGGGGTTTGTCCTGGCCCCACCACGGAGCAGGAGAAGTTCCTGGGAAGTTTTGCCTGTGGATGGGCCTGTCTGTGGTGGCAGCAAACCAGTTAAAGCCCTGGGGTGCGAAGGCCAAGCTCATCTGTGATAGGTGTTAGTCTTGGTCCAGGTGGGATGAGAGCAGATGTAACAAACCTAGAGATGAATTCCCTGGGTCTGCTCCTCTCCAAGGGGCCTCAGACATTCTTCACACCTGCTGGGGTGGCCTGAGAGGATCCAGGGCCAGGTTGGGTGAGACTTGGAACAACCTGGGCTAGTGGAAGGTGTCCCTGCCCATGGCAGGGGTGGGACTGGATGGGCTTCAAGGTCACTCTCAACCCAAACCATTCCAGGATTCCAGAGCCTCTCTGCTCTGGGGCCAGGCTGGGAAAGCTGGGAATGTCCAGCCTGGAGGAGACAGGGCTCCAGGGAAAGCTGAGAGCCCCTTGCAGGGCCTAAGGGAGCTCCAGGAGAGCTACAGAGGGACTGGGGACAAGGCAGGGAGGGACAGCACACAGGGAATGGCTTCCCAGTGCCAGAGGGCAGGGANTGCCCCTGGATCCCTGGAAGTGTCCAAGGCCGGGTTGGAGCAATCTGGGCTAGCGGGAGGTGTCCCGGCAGAGGGTGGAACAAGATGATCTTTAAGGTCCCTTCCAGCCCAAATCATTCCATGATTCTGTGAATTCATGCTCAAAACAACCAGTGCCTGGCAGCAGGAAGGGACACCGACCTCTCTGTTGGCAGGTGGGGAAACCAAGCTCGGGGGAGAGAGATTTGTTCAAAAATCACCCGGGCACCCCGAGGCAGAGCAAAGAATTGAACCAAACTACCCTGGAATCCCAACCCTTTCCTGTCCAAGAGAACCAAGACCACAGGGTGACACAGAGGCCCTTCCAAAGGCAGTCAAGGCCTTTGCTGAATTTGGGTCATTTTGGGGGTTTTTAAGGCAGTTTTTCCCATCACACTTTGCTGTGTGTTGGTCTGATAAGTGTAAGATCAACAAGAAGGACACCACCTACAGCTCCCATGACCGGTGCAAACTTATCAACTGTTCAGGGGGAAGCTTCTGCCAAACGTATTTTACCTACAGAGCATCCCCAGGAATTTCATAATCCGTAATAAATAATCCATAATAAAACGTAATTCATAACAGAACATAACCTTCTCTGGCAAGACAATGAAAAAAAGTCATCCAGCCTTCTCAGGGTGACAGGACTGACAGCACTTGCCAGGTGACGCGAGTGGGAAATAAATAAATAGAGATAAATGTAGGAATGGATGGAATCAACTTAGAGCACAAGTGAGCAGAGTTCACGCTCTGGGACAAACATGAACGTCATCGTTTTCCTCAGCCAGTCAGGACTAAAAGCACAGTCACACCTGCCCAAAGGCAGGAGGTAAACCCACACATCACCGAGCCTGAACTACCGGTTACGGGCTGGCACGGAGCCGGAATGTGCATCCACAGCTCTCCGCGTTTTCCCGAGCTGAGGAGGCGAACTGGGGCTTCTCAGGAAACCAGGCTGAGAACCAGCACTGCCATCCCACCTTCCACCCCCCCAAACATTCCCAGGCTCCTCTTGCGGGACCTCTACCTGCTCCCACCGCACCAGCAAAGCCCAAGGCAGGAGGGAAGGTGTAAAACATAAACCTTCATTAAGGATTTTGTAAGAAGCCAATGAGGCCAAAATAACCGAGGATGTAATAGAGCCATAAATATCTCCCACAGCCATAAACACTTCAACCTGCTGCAGCCCGGCCGTTTATAAGGGCTTCAGGCAGCTGGGGCTGTGCTCACGCTTATTCCAGCACTTCCCATCCCAGGGAGCAGAGGGAGGGGCAGATGAGGTGTCCTGGTTTTGGGATATGGGCTTGGGTACCTTTCCTAACTATCTTTTCCCAGGATTAGGGCTCCTGCTTCAAGCAAGGGGCGTTGAAAGGTTGTGCCTGAGCTCAGGGCCCCTCATATTTCAAGTGTCTCGGAAGAGACTCAGCAAGCGGAATAAAAGGGGAGAAAAAAACACCTTTGCTCAACGTTAGTTTAAAAAAAACCAAACCAAACAACTCAAAACAACGGGATTTCTCCTAATCAAGACTGAAGAGAAGGTGGCTTTTCCAGTAGTTCCAAAAGGCCTCTGGAAAGTGGAGAGAAGTTCTCAGGTCACTAAAGGAGGACAAGTGAACTTTCAGAAACACCAACCCACTGCACCATCTCTCATGATAAGTCGGGAAGGGGGAAAATATTTGGCTTTGCCAAGGAAATTCCTTATCCTGCCTTCGTGTCCATCCAGCTGTTTGACTCAAAGCTTCTCAGGTTTGGGTTTTCCAGGCACTGAGCAGCACCCCTGGCTGCACATCCCACCACTTCCAAGGGGCTGAGGTATTTTAGCAGCAGGATTGGATTGACAAGAGTTTAGGTGGTCAAGGGGTCTCCAAAGAGGAATATTCACACCCAAAGTGGAATATTCACACCCAAATTAGAATATTCAGGTGTGCTCTTCCCAAAAAATCCATGTCTTTGCCTAAAAAAAACTGTCCTCACCTCAGACATTTGAGCACCTGCAGACATTCATCAGCCTTTTCAGAACCCTTCTCAGATATTCCACAACCTTCTCCACCTCACCCCATCATGTTTGCCCAGAGGGGTCATGGATCTCCATCCCTGGAAGCGTCCAAGGCCAGGTTGGAGCAAGCTGGGATAGCAGGAGGTTTCCCTGCCCATGGCAGGGGTTTGGGATTAAAAGGGCTTCAAAGTCCCTTCCAAACCATCCTATAAATCTGTTTCCAGCTTTTCCAAGCCCTACAGGAGATCTCTAAATGCCTTAAATTCCCTTCTTCACCCCCTCCAAGGTCCTACACCAACAACTGAACCCTGGTGAGCAGAGGTGGAGAAGAAGTCCCTTTACAGCACTGACCGAGGTCCAGAGACATAGAAACAGGCCTAAACTTGTCCTAAATTGATCCTGAAGGCTTTTTATTTGCTGCAGAGCTCCAGCTTGTCCTGAGCTCACGACACACCGTGTCTGAGGGACGTGGAATGCCACGAGCCACGGAGTCACCTCACTGTAAAGATGCTTTGGCTCAGGCTGCACATTGGTTATGTGACACCACAGGTGGTTTCTACCTGCTCCTTTAAACCTTCCCAGGACATTTCCAACCCTGATCCTGAGGGCTGTTTTACTTTGCTGCAGAGCTCCAGCTTGTCCTAAGGTCACGACCCACCTTGTCTGAGGGACACGAAATATCTGCCATGTGCCACCTCACCAAAGATGCTTTGGCTCAGGCTGCACATTTGTTTTGGGACACCAGAGGTGGTTTCTATTTGCTCCTTTAAGCCTTCCCAGGACGTACCAACGCTGTCTGAAGTGGGGTTATAGGAAAGACGTCATGACTCACCTCCAGAGGGACCTCAAGGTAAGTGACATTTGCGAGGCTTAATCATGACCTGGTGAACAATGGGTGAATCACAAAGCTGAACTTGCCATCACTCCCCCAGATTAACGTGGCCTTGGCCACCTCCTCCCAGAGCCCAGGCCAAACATGAGCCAGTTCCTCCCCGGGATGATTCAGAGCTGAGATTAACAACAGAGAAAGCACCAAGCCAAGCAGAATTCTTTGCAAAGCTTTAGTTAAGCAGGAAATGTTTTGCTGGCCCGTGACTCCAAGATCACATTATCCCACTATTAGACATCCCTTGGAAGTTTTTTTCCACACACATGGAAGGGCTGAGGGGCAGGAAAGGAAGGAGGACAAACAGGTCAGTTATTAGAGAGCTCACATGAGACAGGAGGGCACTTGGAACCCTCTGCATGACTCACACACAGAAGCTGAACCTTGATGACCTCTGAGCCAAACTCTGCCCAATCTGACCCTAAGAACCACCTTCGGCCTGGACCGAGCACCTCCTGCTCGGTGCCTCAACTGATTCATCAGCAGGATCTCCACAATGAAGGCCTTGTTTCAACAAATCAATCTTTTCCAGAGAAACACTAAAAAAAAGGTTGTCAGGGCTATTTCCAGCTTCTTTTACAAGAAATAAAAGGGGCTCTGCCCAGAGCCCAGAGCCTCGGAGAACCCAAGTTCCCACATGTTCACCTTTGGAGTTTTACACCAAGTCAAGGGAATTGGTGCAACCTGTGGCAGATACTCCAAGTGTCTCAAGAGACAAGGTGAGAACAATTAACTCCTCTTGTTAATCCTTGCCAGTGACTCCAAGATCTCATTATCCCACTATTATACACCCCTTGGAAGTTTCTAATTAACAGGCTGAGGGGCAGGAAGAAGGAGGGCAAACAGGTCAGTTATTAGAGAGCTCACATGAGACAGGAGGGCACTTGGAACCCTCTGCATGACTCACACACAGAAGCTGAACCTTGATGACCTCTGAGCCAAACTCTGCCCAATCTGACCCTAAGAACCACCTTCGGCCTGGACCGAGCACCTCCTGCTCGGTGCCTCAACTGATTCATCAGCAGGATCTCCACAATGAAGGCCTTGTTTCAACAAATCAATCTTTTCCAGAGAAACACTAAAAAAAAGGTTGTCAGGGCTATTTCCAGCTTCTTTTACAAGAAATAAAAGGGACCCTGCCCAGAGCCCAGAGCCTTGGAGAGCCCACGTGTTCACCTCTGGAGTTTTACACCAAGTCAAGGGAATTGGTGCAACCTGTGGCAGATACTCCAGCTGTCTCAAGAGACAAAAGTGAGAACAATTCACTCCTCTTGGTAATCCTTTAAAAAGTATTGTGTGAAAAAAATAAAGCAGCATAAAAGCTCAGTCCTACCTTGAGCTGCTGCCGTCACACCACCTCTGACTCAGCCCTCCCAGGCTAAAAGAAAACCCTCCCCAGGTGCCACCTTAATGAAGCCCTTAAAAAAAAAAAAAAAAAAGAGGAGAAAGCTGCTCATTTTCCAGGTGAGTTCAGAGCACCTGAGGCCTCTCCTCGTTAGCTGCTGCTGATGACAAAGTCTCACCTGTGCTGGGTTTGACCTCGGAGGAAGGGAGACCTGAAAGCAGAAAGCTCAGCAAAATCCAGCTGGGACCTGCCCCCTCCTGTTCCACAGCGAGGGATTTGCCTTGTTCAGCTCAGTTTGTGGGGAGGAGGAGTAAAGCTTGTTGTTGTTGCCTTGGTAATTCCTTGTGGTAACGGGGCCGGACAACCAGGAATGACACCCCGAGATGACTCGGTGGCCGTGCCCGGGGTGCACACGCTGCCTCTCCTGGAACAATCAGCCTCTTCTGTTGAAGGAACCACTCCTTGGGCCACCCTCTGCTTTCCAGGCTCTTTAAAAAGCCACTTTCCATGTGCAGAACACCTGAGCTGGCACCACTCAAGCTCATCCCAGGACTTAGAAGGGCCTTGAGCTCCAACTTCTCCCGCTCCAGCTTCTCCAGCCAGGCTGTTTTTATGCCCCCAGTGAGCTGATTGACACTGCAAGGAGTCACAGGGGGCTTCTGCTGCGTCCTCCTTTTCTTATAAACAGAGCAATTCACAGCAGAAATAATCAAAGACACAAACCAGAGCTGCAGAACGGGTTGGCCAGGATGGAGTTGCAACCTTCTCTGTAAAACATTCCCAGAGATCCCTGGTTGGCAGCATCCAGAGGACTTGGAAAGTAACGGAGATCACAGAACCATTTAGGCTGGGAAAGATTTCTGGGGTTGAGTTCACACCTTGTCAACCAGACCAGAGCACTGAGTGCCACATCCAGGCATTTCTTGGACACAGGGGGATCCCTCTGTCACCATTTGATGTCAGCTCCAGCTTAGGCCTTGCTTTTTGTTAGACTTCTCTCTCTCTCAGCACTGGGGAACCAGGTCTCTTCCCCCAGGGAACAAGTGACAAGGCAAGAGGCAACATCCTCGAGTTGTGCCAGGGGAGGTTGAGGTTGGATATTAGGAAAAATTTCTTCATGGAAGGGGTTGCCAAGCATTGGAGGCTGCCCAGGGCAGGGGTGGAATCCCCATCCCTGGAAGGGTTTAAAAAACATGGATATGGCACTTGAGGACGTGGTTTAGTGGTGAACGAGGGGGTGGTGCCTGTTGATGGTCGGAATCTTGGGACTGATGATCTTTGAGGTCTGTTCCAACCTTAACAATTCCATGATTCTATATGTGGAATGAAGAGACACAAGCAGATCACTGCTGGCCTGAAGCACATAAAATCCTGGAATGGTTTGGGATGGGAAGGGACCTTAAAGATCATCTTGTTCCACCCTCTGCCATGGGCAGGGACACCTCCCGCTAGCCCAGGTTGCTCCAACCTGGCCTTGGACGCTTCCAGGGATCCAGGGGCAGCCACAGCTTCTCTGCCCAACCTGGGCCAGGGCCTCCCCACCCTCCCAGCCAGCAATTCCTTCCCAATCTCCCATCTAAACCTCCTCTTTTTCCCTTTGACGCCGTTCGCCCTCGTCCCGTCCCACGAATCCCACACAGATCGCTCCACAATTCCACCCAACCACAACGGCCCGATGCTCCCATCCAGAGGCCTCAGGGCAACCCCTGGCGCTGCCTGGGCAGCACCCAGCTCTAAAGCCAGGAGGAACAGGGCTGGAGGAGCCTTCGGAGCCCCTGCCCCCTGGCTCTGGGGCGAGCTCAAGCCGCGCTCGCCGGGGCCCGAGCGAGGCCCCGCCGGCCTTGCCGAGCCCGGCGGGAACGCAGCGCTTCCCCGCTCCGGGTTTCTGCGGCAATCGGCGCCAGAATCCATCGCCTCCCGCTCTCCCTGCCTGCCTTCCATTCCGTAGGCTCATCCCCGGCTCGGCCCACGCGGAACCGCAGCAGAGCAAACAGTGGCCGCCCGCCTCGCCCTCCTCCCTCCCCGCCAGCGCTGCTGCTATTTATGGGTCCCCCGGGGAGAAAACAGTCGTGGCCATTGTATTTGTTTAAGGGTTTTCTGTAATTTCCTGGGGTTTGAGAGCAGCCTCTGAGGTTAACCACAGCCAGCTCTCGTGGCTGGGTCTCCGTCATTCCCCATTGTTCCGCGCTAAGGTGGCTCTGCCTTGTTTTCTTGGAAGGTCGGGAGATGGTTTGTCGTTTCTGGGGAGAGGGCGATGGAAGGGAGGGAAGAGAAAAAGAGGCTCTTCCTTTTTTAGGCCTGTGGGTTTCTGAGAAAGACCAGTGGCACTGGCCAGCCAAGGTCAGCCTGAGGTTGCTGAGACGGGATGTGTAGCAGCAGGAGGCTGAACCCGGCTCTGCTTTGAGAGGATTCCCTGGAGGGGTTCCGAGAAAAATGTCAAGAATCTCCCCCTTCTGCCTTCTTCCAGCGGGGTGTTCTGAAAGTCTTTCCTCCTGAGAAAAGCAGGAGAAGGCCATTCCTTATAAAGCCTTTCCCCTGCTGGGGCAGGATCAGCCACATTTGGGTTGTGTCCTGACCTTTTGCTACTGTAAAGCGGAATTTCCATGGCTGTGCCAAGAGGTGATCCTTGTCCTGGCTTCCAGGCTTGCTCCCCGATGGGAGGACACGGTCATTCTCCAGCCGCAGAGAGACAAATTCTTCCCAGCTCGTCTCTGTCAGTGCCTAAGACTGGAAACTTAGCTCATGGTCATGGATGCATCCCAGAGCCAAGGGCTTGGGCTCTGATTCATGCCTGGAGGGAAGGGAAGGAGCTGAGAGCACGACTCCACCGACTTCAGCGAGTTACTCCGAGGAGTCGACGAGGGCAACAGTGGAATGGAGTTCATAGGACACCAGGCAATAAGGGAACCTGAACTGTAATTTATATCATGGAATCCCAGAGTGGTTTAGGGTGGAAAAGACCTTAAAGACCATCTCATTCCCACCATTCCACGTGCAGGGACACCTTCTGCTAGTCCAGGCTGCTCCAAGCCCTGTCCAACCTGGCCTTGGACACCTTTCCCAACCTCCTTTGTGATCCTGGCGATGCCACTGTCTCACAGAGCTTTCACTCCCCCTTTCCCCTCTTTTCCCAGTAATTACAAGTGGAAACATTGGATAGGGTCAGCCCTTTATAAAACACGGATCAGAGAGAAAAAGACACCAAAGAAATGACGTCGCCTCAGCCCAAAGCTGGTGCCTGACACGGGTTAGAGGAGGTGACATGTCCTCCTCGTGCCCTTCCCTACTCCTCTTTGATGGGGACATATGAGACAACCCAATTAGAGATCTCAGGATGCAGCAGCTGGTTTGGAGACCACAACCAACCCTCTCACTGCCAGATTCCCAAACCACACCGAGTTCTCCTCCCGTGACTGGAAGAGAAGCAGTTTCAAACCTGCCACGGTCGTGGCACCGACTCTCTCCGAGTTCAGGAAGCATCTGGATGAGGCTCTTTGCCATACGGTTTAGTTTCAGGTCCTCCTGCAAGGAGCAGTTGGATTTGATGACCTTTCTGGGTCCCTTCCAACGTGAGACCTTCTCTGATTCTAGGAATTAATGACCATGTTAATTGTGAGATACTAAAAGTGACCATTTACACCCCTACAGATTAGACTGGACATTTTCCAGGGGTTTTGAGCAGAGCTGAGGCACTGGACTAACTTATATTTGACTTCCCATCAGTGTGGTTTCACTGAAATGGTGCCAAGCAGGGAAGAGAAAACAACTGGCACAAAAAAGTGAAGTTGTTCCATGGTAAAGAGGAGAGAGCTGAAGGAGGTGAGAGCAAATCTGAAGCAGAGAAAAAGGTTGATGACAGGGTTTCCATTATTCCCAAAGGAATATCGAAAGACTGGACTACTGGGCATGGACCACCTTCTGGAGGTGTCTCCTTGGAGCTTCATTCAGACCTCAATATTGTGTCTCAGGTGGCTGCATTCACCCCTGCAATGGGAGTTGAGCAGAATCCAAACACCCAGGGCCAAAACCACAACCCAAGCCCCTCCCGTGTTCCAGTGGCTCCACTTCATTCACTGATTCCCTTTAGAATTACTTTTTTTAGAAAGAAAAACCAAAAAACAAAGGCAGAGAGGACTCCACCTCAGGGCAGGGGGGTGTCCCTCCCTAGGTGGGTCCTCTTTGAGCAGAAGCTCCAATTCCCAGCAAGAGAAGTCCTGGGGTCAGGACCTTCTACTGCGGGGATTCCACTTGTTATGTGGGATCTGGGAATTCCACTTTGGCTGAGCCAGGTGTTATGACACCTGTGTGTGACACCCTCCATAACCTGATCTTTAAACTTCGGGAGTTCTCCCAGATCTCACCTGAGAGAACCCAACACAACAGATCGTGCCCTGCACAACCCTCCCTCAGAAAAACAGGATTATTTTCATCTCCTTCCCTTTTCCAGGGCATTTTAGGGGTGCAAAGGGCAGCAGTCCATGGAGAAAAGGTGCCTGTCTGAAGCAGGGACAAGATTCCACAGGGGATGAGGAGAAAACGGCAACACTCGGGACAAGGAAAGAATAAAAGTCATCCCAGCAGAAGATACGCAGGGCCAGACTAAAAATTTCCCATCAAACACAAGCCCTCGGTCTGCTTTGGACCCCCTGGAATGTAAAAAGGGCTGGAAAGGAATTTCATAGAATCATGGAATGGTTTGGGTGGGAAGGGACCTGAAAGATCATCCAGTTCCACCCCCTGCCATGGGCAGGGACACCTTCCACCAGCCCAGGGTGCTCCAGCCAGGCCTGGGACACTTCCAGGGATCCAGGGGCAGCCACAGCTTCTCTGCCCAACCTGGGCCAGGGCCTCCCCACCACTCTCTGACTAAAGATCTTCTGCCTAAAAATCTGATCTAATTTGATTTTAATGATTTTAAATTTATCTGTCTTCATCCCCCTTCCCTCCCCTTCCCCAAAATCCACCATCCTCACCACTCACAGGATTTCCTGAGCATCTCAGCACGGCCGTGGCTGATGGGACAAGGGGCTGGTGCTTCCCCAGAGCTGCTCAGCTCTGCAGCAACAGGACTCAGTAGGAACTCAGGTGCCTTCACCTGCTGTGAACAAGTTTTTACGGAACACTTGGAGCCAGGCCTGGCATTTTTGGGGCTGGGGCTGCTCCGTTTTCAGCAGCAGCATCAGGACACATCGCTGCCATCACAATGAGCATCGGAGGACTGTAAAAGAGGGAGTGTGAAAATCCTGAGGCCCCGCAAGAAGGGACATTTGAACAAGCCAAAATCCACCCACAAAATGCACAGAAACCCCGAAGAGCAGCCAAAAGCAAAAGTTGTCCCTCTCCTGGGCCGCCACCACCACCGGCCAAACCTCATTTTAAAGGGCTTTTCTCTTTTCCCTCCCAGCCCAGCGCTCCTGTTTCCCACTCCTGGGAAGCTGGGAAGATTTATGTCTCTTAGTGGAGCCACTGCCCCAGGATCCTGTATAAAAATGGCTTTTAAAGCAGCTGAGATGAGTCACCCACCCCAATGTCCAACCCCGGCAGCCCCGGCCGGGGAACGAGCTGTTGACAGACCACTGGGAAATGACTGTGAGCGAGAACAGCCTCTTGTCTCTGCCTCAAGCACCCTTGACCTTGCTTTGAGATCTCAGAAGTGGCCTGTGAGACATATGAAGCCAATTACTTCGGCCTAAAATTGCCCTTTAAGGGCCTCATTCCACTGTAACCCCCCCCACGCCGACTCTCTGCCGAGCTTCCGAGTGTCATTCAAAAAACAGGGGGAGTGAGACAAACCCCACCAGACATCCCCCAGCAGCAGCAGCAGGGCAGCTGATTAGCACTGGTGTTAATTATTAACTCCTTGGCTGCTCTGGGAGAAGCCAGGAAAGCTGGGACACGGGTGCTGCTGGCAGAGGGGGCACCACGGGCAAGGGGGTTCGGGCTGAGCAGCAGCTCAGGGCGTGGGGGGAGGTGGCACAAGGATTTACCACCCTGGGGTAAAACAGGCCCCGTGGGTTCTTCCTGCAAGAGGAGGAAGGACAGAAAGAAGGAGGAGAGAGAGACAGAGCTGGGAGAGCCACGACATCCCACTGCTGCAGAGAGGAGGAGGAAGGAAATGGAGGAGGAACTTCCTCTTTCAACTCAGCATCTCCCATGGGGCGGGTGGAGATGGCACAAGGCTTTTCCACACTGGGGTAAAACAGACCCCGTGGATTCCTTCTGTGAGAAGAGGAAAGACAGAAAGAAGGGGGAAAGAGGAGTCAGAGCTGGGAGAGCTACTAAATTCCGCTGCTGGGGAGGAGAAGGATGAAGGAAACAGGAAACACCTCGTCTTTCAACCCAACATCTCATGGCGTAGGTGGAGATGGCACAAGGGTTTTCCACACTGGGGCAAAACAGACCCCATGGATTTTTCCTACAAGGACAGGAAGGACAGAATGAAGGGAGAGAGAGGAGACAGAGTTGGGAAAGCCATGAAATCCCACTGCTGCAGAGAGGAGGAGGAAGGAAATGGAGGAGGAACTTCCTCTTTCAACTCAGCATCTCCCATGGGGCGGGTGGAGATGGCACAAGGCTTTTCCACACTGGGGTAAAACAGACCCCGTGGATTCCTTCTGTGAGAAGAGGAAAGACAGAAAGAAGGGGGAAAGAGGAGTCAGAGCTGGGAGAGCTACTAAATTCCGCTGCTGGGGAGGAGAAGGATGAAGGAAACAGGAAACACCTCGTCTTTCAACCCAACATCTCATGGCGTAGGTGGAGATGGCACAAGGGTTTTCCACACTGGGGCAAAACAGACCCCATGGATTTTTCCTACAAGGACAGGAAGGACAGAATGAAGGGAGAGAGAGGAGACAGAGTTGGGAAAGCCATGAAATCCCACTGCTGCAGAGAGGAGGAGGAAGGAAATGGAGGAGGAACTTCCTCTTTCAACTCAGCATCTCCCATGGGGCGGGTGGAGATGGCACAAGGCTTTTCCACACTGGGGTAAAACAGACCCCATGGATTCTTCCTACAAGGAGAGGAAGGACAGAAAGAAGGGGAAAAGAGGAGTCAGAGCTGGGAGAGCCACGAAATCCCACTGCTGCAGGGAGGAGGAGGAAGGAAATGGAGGAGGCACCTCTTATTTCAACCCAACATCTTTTGGGTGGAGATGCTGCAAGGTTTTTCCAGGCTGGGGTAGAACAGACCCCGTGGATTTTTCCTGTAAGAAGAGAAGGGACAGAAAGAAGGGGAGAGAGGAGACAGAGCTGGGAGAGCCACGAAATTCCACTGCTGCAGAGAGGAGGAGGAAGGAAATGGAGGAGGCACCTCCTTTTCAACCCGGTACCCCCAGCCAGCCCCCAGCAGCCGCAGCCACCACAGTTTCACAGGGGGCTGGGAAAAAAAGGGACTTCCCTGCTTTGTTGGCTTCCCCTAAAAATCGTTTTCTCTGCCTGCTCCCAGAGGATCCCAGCCTGTGCCAGTCTGCACCAGCTCTGTCCTCCTGAGCACCAGCTTCGGGCACTGCAAGTGCTGCCTCCAGCCAGGGCTGAAAACCAGCACTGGGTCTGGGCAGGGAACCAGGGCTGGAGCCCCCCTGGGCCAGCCTGGGGAGGAACTGGCTGAACATCAGGAGTTTGGGCCAAGGAGGTCACTGCAGTGCTTTGCCTCAGCAGGGCTGGGCTCCAGACTCCAGAGTGTCCAAAACTCTGCCCGCCACTCTCTTGGAGAGGGGCTGGGAAGCTGCATCTCAGAGCCCTGAAGGTGCAGGTCCATCAGCAGGGAGGGAATTCCACCCCTGTGACAGAGCCTCCATCTCTGTCTCAGGTAGTTTGAGGTCTGCACATTGAATTCCTGCTTCTCCCTCTCCCAGATCTTTGCTGTTAATGNCTGGCAGAGGGGGCACCACGGGCAAGGGGGTTCGGGCTGAGCAGCAGCTCAGGGCGTGGGGGGAGGTGGCACAAGGATTTACCACCCTGGGGTAAAACAGGCCCCGTGGGTTCTTCCTGCAAGAGGAGGAAGGACAGAAAGAAGGAGGAGAGAGAGACAGAGCTGGGAGGGCCACGACATCCCACTGCTGCAGAGAGGAGGAGGAAGGAAATGGAGGAGGAACTTCCTCTTTCAACTCAGCATCTCCCATGGGGCGGGTGGAGATGGCACAAGGCTTTTCCACACTGGGGTAAAACAGACCCCGTGGATTCCTTCTGTGAGAAGAGGAAAGACAGAAAGAAGGGGGAAAGAGGAGTCAGAGCTGGGAGAGCTACTAAATTCCGCTGCTGGGGAGGAGAAGGATGAAGGAAACAGGAAACACCTCGTCTTTCAACCCAACATCTCATGGCGTAGGTGGAGATGGCACAAGGGTTTTCCACACTGGGGCAAAACAGACCCCATGGATTTTTCCTACAAGGACAGGAAGGACAGAATGAAGGGAGAGAGAGGAGACAGAGTTGGGAAAGCCATGAAATCCCACTGCTGCAGGGAGGAGGAGGAAGGAAATGGAGGAGGCACCTCTTATTTCAACCCAACATCTCATGGCGTAGGTGGAGATGGCACAAGGGTTTTCCACACTGGGGTAAAACAGACCCCATGGATTCTTCCTACAAGGAGAGGAAGGACAGAAAGAAGGGGAAAAGAGGAGTCAGAGCTGGGAGAGCCACGAAATCCCACTGCTGCAGGGAGGAGGAGGAAGGAAATGGAGGAGGCACCTCTTATTTCAACCCAACATCTTTTGGGTGGAGATGCTGCAAGGTTTTTCCAGGCTGGGGTAGAACAGACCCCGTGGATTTTTCCTGTAAGAAGAGAAGGGACAGAAAGAAGGGGAGAGAGGAGACAGAGCTGGGAGAGCCACGACATCCCACTGCTGCAGAGAGGAGGAGGAAGGAAATGGAGGAGGCACCTCCTTTTCAACCCGGTACCCCCAGCCAGCCCCCAGCAGCCGCAGCCACCACAGTTTCACAGGGGGCTGGGAAAAAAAGGGACTTCCCTGCTTTGTTGGCTTCCCCTAAAAATCGTTTTCTCTGCCTGCTCCCAGAGGATCCCAGCCTGTGCCAGTCTGCACCAGCTCTGTCCTCCTGAGCACCAGCTTCAGGCACTGCAAGTGCTGCCTCCAGCCAGGGCTGAAAACCAGCACTGGGTCTGGGCAGGGAACCAGGGCTGGAGCCCCCCTGGGCCAGCCTGGGGAGGAACTGGCTGAACATCAGGAGTTTGGGCCAAGGAGGTCACTGCAGTGCTTTGCCTCAGCAGGGCTGGGCTCCAGACTCCAGAGTGTCCAAAACTCTGCCCGCCACTCTCTTGGAGAGGGGCTGGGAAGCTGCATCTCAGAGCCCTGAAGGTGCAGGTCCATCAGCAGGGAGGGAATTCCACCCCTGTGACAGAGCCTCCATCTCTGTCTCAGGTAGTTTGAGGTCTGCACATTGAATTCCTGCTTCTCCCTCTCCCAGATCTTTGCTGTTAATGGTGAATTTACCAGGGGAATTAATTGGCCAGGAACATCCAGGGGCTCTCGGGATGTTCCCTGGGGTGTTCAGCCTGTCCCCCAGCACATCACCTGAGCTTTCTTCCAGTTGCAACAGCTCATTCCAAGCTCCAAATTCCTCATTTTCCCACCCCGGAAAAATGTGACAAAGCTCTGCCACAGCCAAGCAAGGGACAACTCCCTGTCACTCATGAACAAGTGGCATCAGCAGGACACCATCCAAAGGTCCTGGATGCCGCTGCCCAGGGGGACGTGCCTTTCAACACGTGAGCGTATTCCAGGCACCACTTCCACCCTAAAAAAAACCAGGATAAAAAAAGAGAGAAAAAAATGGCAGAAAGGAAGAGAAAAAAAAAAAAGAAAGAAAAGGGGGGGAGGGCAGCAAAAAAAAAAAAAGGCAAAAAGCTCTTCAGTGTGAACTGACAGTGACCTGTCAGAAATATGTTGCATTCAAACTTTCCCATAGAGCACCGAAAATTTGTTCCTTATTAAAGGGGGGGGAATGTATCCAGTTCAAAGGAGAAGCTGGAGAAGGGAAGAATCCTGTGGCTACTACTGTGGTGTGGGTTTTTCCATTTGCTTTCCCCTCCTTCCCCCCCACCCCCCTACCCCAGCCTTCCTTTCCAGCCCCAATTCCTGTGCAGTCGCCCTGGATCTCCCAATTCCTGCCCAGTGCACAAAAAATACTATTAAAAAAAAAAAAAAAAAAAAGAGAAAAGTTGGGGAGGAGGGGAGGGAAATCTCCAATTTGTGGGAACTGCTGGTGTTTTAGTGGGAATGCACAGAGGCTTTTTGGACTTTCCCATGCTTTGAGCTCAGAACACTATTTTTACAGTGCCTTTTAGAAAGGGGGGGCAGGGATTAAAGCAGTGTAAGAGCAGTAAATGAAATGTCAGTGGCTCACAGGTTGCAGGAGCTGTTGGTATTATTTATGATTTCAATCCTACTTATTCCTGGGGGGTATCCACAGTAGCTGGAACTCCGTGACACAAACCCAGGAAAAAGCAACCTCTGACCCTCAAGAGGAATTTTGTGACTCTCCCTAAGTTTTCTTGTGTTATTTTGCCTCAACGAGGTGTGAAGTTTAGTGGAGGAGTGAAAAATGGGTGGGATCATCCTGCCTTTCATGGCAGGTAGTGTGTCCCGGCCACTGGTCACCTGAGCTGGGCCTTCATGGAACCATTGGAGTTGCAGAAGACCTCCAAGATCATCAAGAGCAGTAAGTGCCACACCCAGGTGTTATTAAAGGCATCTGGAGTCCTGGAAACTTCCTGGAGCTCTTAGAGAACCCCTGGAATGTAACAGGACTTGCCATAAATGCTCACAGGAGTAGGGATGTTAACATAAATACTGTGAAATTTGGGATTTTGGCTTTAGGAGACATTTAAGGTGCACCCATGGGATGCATCACGTTCTCATGGCGACCCCCCCCAAGACAAATAGGTGGCTCAAATCTGACTCCAGGGAAACCTTTCACTGCAGGGAATATCCTGGCCACTGGACACCTGAGCTGGGCCTTCATGGAATAACAGAACAGAATCATGAACATTGGGAAAGACCTCCAAGATCATCAAATCCAACCTTTGCCCCAGCACCACCTTGTCAGCTAAACCAGAGCAGTAAGTGCCACATGCAGGTGTTAC
>VXAY01007020.1:146193-170356 GCA_013399855.1 Oxyruncus cristatus
TATATAATATATAATATATAATATAATACATAGAATACATATAATATATTATATATAATATATAATACATATAATACGTATAATATATAGAATACATATAATATATAGAGTAATATAATACATATATGGGCCTCCTGCTTCTCATCTATCCTTCCCTAGGCCAGGATTAGAAACAGGTTGAAGTAGCCTGAGAAAAAAACCTCCCGTGTCCCAATTCCTTCATTAAACAGGAGGTGGTTGGCCTTGCCACGGGTTTGATACCATGGGCTTTGCTCCTCTTTTGATGTGTCATCACTCCCCACCCATCCCGAGAGAGTTTCCCAGGGAATTCATGCTTCCCCCTTCCCTGTCTGCCCCAGTGGAATAACGCGGGGCTTCCTTGGGCAGAGTTTGCTGGGTGGACACAGGGAAGTGCAGGGAAAGATCCGTGTCAGGTCCTCCTCCTGGAGCATGTCAGGCTTTGGGACCAGTCAGGCAAAGGAAGGTGGGGCAGCTCCAGCAGAAAAGGCAGGAAAATTCACCTTCCAGAAAGAAGTGCTGGCAACCAACAAGCATTTTGTTCATCAGTACAAGGTAACGCCAGAATTTTATCAGTATGACTTGGAATTTTGCCAATATAACTTGGAATTAGGGATCATTTTTAATGGAGGAAAGCGTTGGAAACTCTGCCTCTCCCCAAATACGAGATTCCTCAAAGAAATCCAGTTCTGCTTTCATTTTATCGCCAAGGTCCCAACAAATCTCCAAAGTTCCGGAGGAGAACGAAAGAAAACCAGCACAAGTTTAACAATCACACACCACGTAACAATCAACACCCTCTGGAAGCTGGAAATGGATGATCCCAGAGGTCCCTTCCAACCCAAACCAGTCTGTGATCCCATGAGGACAAACCCAAAACCACCAGGCCGCCGATGAGAAGAGTTTTTGTTGCCCTTCCCTGCCAATGTTTCCAACAAAACTAAACCAGAGGCTGATTCCTGGGGCACAGAAGGAAAATGACCTCTCCAAGCCCTGCAAACCCTTCTCCTTCCCACCAGCACGGACCACAGGGTTTGACATCATCCCACGGAGCATCATGGACTGACCTGCGGTGACCCCGCCCATCCCACGGCGTATTCCAGTGGCAGTCCTGGAATGTCTCGTCCTGTGGGGAGCAGGGTGAGGGAAACCAGTCAGTTCTAAGCCCCCAGTGCTCCTTTTCCCGCTCTGGTGGGCGGGAAGGGCTGGAGGCACAGCTCTGCTCCCAAAGCACTGGTGGAACCAGCACGGGCAACCAAGGAACCGACCTCGAGCTGACCTAAACTAGCCCTGGAGCAAGGTTAAACCTCGGATTTAAGGTCATGGATGGATGTTGGCTTTGCTCCCTGATGTCTCCAGGCTGCTTGAGACTGAAACCAACCTTCTCACCCAACAGTGGTTTTCACATTTGTGACCACGGAGAGACTTGTCCAGATCATCTCCAGGCAGCAAACAGGGCAAGCTCTGCACCCTACGTGTCCTCCAGGAATTCCCAAAGTCATCCATCTCAACCTCCAGGAATTCCAAGAGCCATCCTTCCAACACTCCGGGAATCCAAAAGCCATCTCTTCAAACCTCCATGAGTTTCAGAAACCATCCTTTCAAACCCCCAGGAATTCCAAAAGCCAGCCTTTCAAATCTCTTTGAATTCCAAAAGCCAGCTTTTCAAGCCTCCAGGAATTCCAAAAGCCAGCCTTTCAAATCTCTTTGAATTCCAAAAGCCAGCTTTTCAAGCCTCCAGGAATTCCAAAGGCCAGCCTTCCAAATCGCCAGGAATTCCATAAGCCATCCTTCCAAACCTCCAGGAGCCAGCCCCCCAAACTTCCAGGAATCCCTAAAGCCATCCTTTCAAACCTTCGTGGGTTCCGAAAACCATCCTCCCAAATCTCCAGGAATTGCAAAAGCCAGCCTTCCAAACATCCAGGAATCCCAAAAGCCATCCTCCCAAACATCCAGGAATTCCAAAAACCAGCTTTTCCTATCACCACGAGTTCCAAAAACCATCCTTTCAAATCTCCAGGAATCCCAAAAGCCAGCCTTCCAAACCCCCATGAATTCTAAAAGTCACTCTCCCAAATCTCCAGGAATTCCAAAAGCCATCCTTTCAAACCTCCAGGATTTCCAGAAGCCATCCTCCCTAACCTCCTCCAGGCATCCCAAAAGCCATTCTCCCAAACCTTCCAGGAATTCCAAAAGCCATCCTCCCAAACATCCAGGCATCCCAAAAGCCATGCCAGCCTCCCCAGAAACGTCCTTCCAAACCCCAGAAGATATTTAGGGAAAAAGGTGAGGCAGCACCTCCTGCTTTGAAATCCCTCTCCCGGGCACCAAGTGGGACCCTTGGGAAGAGCTGGGTATTTCCAGAGGGTGATTATCCCACTGATTAGGCCCCTTCCCAGCCAGCCCTTGTCCCAGTCCCGGGTGCTGAGGACATCCAGCCCAACACGCTCTGCACATCCAACCTGGCACACGAGGGCAAGCACAATCCCCACGGAGCTCATCTCGAGGGGACAGAGACCGTTCCTCGTGATGCCATTTGGGAAATCTCCAATGAAAAGGCTCCTCTTCCAGGCCTGGCCAAGCCTGTGGTTTTCCGTGGAGCAGGGAGGAGGAGACACATACCTTCGGAGTTGTCTCTGTGGATGGGAATTCATCCTGCTTTATTTTCTCAAGGCTCGTGGCTTGTCACAAATCCTTTTAAAGTCATGAGGCCTGGCAGGGCTGGGGAGGAGAGGGAATGTTCGGGGTTATTTTTGTTCGGGTAGGAAGGGTTAGGAAGTCATTCCAATCCTGTGAAGTGAGCGCTTGGAAAGCCATAACCCCTTGGACTTTTTCACTTGGGGCCGTTCGGAAGAAGTGGAGGGAACTAACAGGGTGTCCCCCACCCCGCTCCAGATACCCCCCAAATCCCCCCACTCTGATTCCTGCCCTGGCATCCTCACGCAGCCGCAGCATTTTGGAAAAGCTGAGTGGATCTGCTCTTTTTCGGAGCCTGATGCAACAAACAGGGAAAGTTTTCCCTGAGCTGGGCATCCTTTTGCTCCCTCCAACCATCCCAGATCCCACTGAACTAAAGAAACGGCTCCAGACCCTGTCTTTGGATCCTTTTTCCCGACAGATCCTCATCTCTCAGTCCCTTCTTTGCAAAGATGGCAGTGAAGTGGCTTTTTGCTCTGTCTGGGGTGTGAAAAGCCACCCTCAGATAACTGGGCTAAATTTATGGCCATGGCAATGTCCTGCTGGAATAAAGTCCAGCTTCCAGAGCCATCCTGTTGGACTCGGGGCTGCCATGATGAGCCCCCTTTCCAGAGGGGGAGGTTGGCAGTGCTGGGTGATGAGGGAAGGGGCTCTGTCAGGATGGAGCAAGGGACACTGTGGGGGGAATGTCAGCTCTGGAGCCCAGGACATCTACTCTGTTCCCTTTTCCTATTCCCTGGAGAGGCTGGAAAATGGCAGGAATGGAAAGCAGGTTGCTGGATGTGCACAAGGTCCCTTCTCTTCTCAGCCTGCACAGGAAAGCCCAGCTGGCACCTGCTCATTAAAGCCATTATTAATTAGAGCAGCTCAGGTGGGGAAGCACATCTGGGGGTCATCCAGCCCAAATTTCGGCCTTGGACAGAACTGGAGCCAGAGGAGGGGAAGCATCACCTGCCCAGGTGGGACACCTCAGGGTGGGTATAAAGCAGGCAGGAACAGAGGGGCTTGTCTGGGTTTAAACATCGCCTTGGAGACACCAACCAGCATCAAACCACCTTCCTCCTCACGAGCCTCAGGGATATTTTCCCTCAGGAAGTGTCTCCTTGGAGGAGGATGCTTTTAACACACTGATCCAGACTCTGGTTGCTCCATTAGCTGGGGTGCCATGATGTACAACACCATCTCCACGTGGTGTTCCTCAGCTTTCTGGTCCCTCAGAGCACAGGTTTCCATGGCCACTCTGATAAATCTGTTGCCTCGATGACTCAACAGACAACACTCCCCAAGAGAAAACCTGGAAGACACAACTCACAAAAGCTCCAATGGATGTTCTGGCAGGAAAGCTGAGGGAGAGGGAGAGGTCCTGGCCTTTCTTTTCCATTATTTTTGATTTCTGCCCGAAGCTGTGGCTCTCAGCCCCAATCAAAGCCCTCGGAACTCAACGGGAGTCTTCCCACCGCCAGCAGCAGGTCCGTTCATCCCACCTCCCATCCAGAGCCCACTGGAATTCTCCCTACCAGCACTTCCCAGGAAGGCTCCTGGCAGCCCCACGTGGCTCCTGGAGGTCGATTCCCGATTTTTAAGAGGCCAGAACCGCGGGATGCCAATAATTGCTCCGTGAATGACCCCAGTGTTCGGGCTGCGCCGCCATGGCCGGGAGGCCCTTCCACACGTTCCCGGAGCCTCGCACTTCCTGACATCTGGTTCCAATTGGCGCTCCCCTCGGCTGCTGCCAGAGCTCCTGTGACCTCTTACCTGTGCTAAGGTACCAGGGAAGCCAATATTTAAACGGGATCCACGCAGGGGCTGGTCCCTCCTTTGCCTCTTGTGCCAAGCCCATCCTTCATCCCAGATCCACCACTCCAGTTCTGTTGGGAAACCCATTCCTTTCTGCTGTCCCTCCTTCCTTTGTCCTCCCTGAGGGGTGGATGTTTAAGTCATTTTGGGTGCTTATCTGCTTCTGGATCTCCCTCAGCTTCCCAGGATCTCCACGAGCTGGAGCAGGACTCTAATCCCCCCTCATGGAGAGACACCAGCCTGGACATCCCAAACCTCAGAACAAGACAATTCAGGGAATGGGGGACTTTAAACACATCCATCAGCTGCAAACGGGCACGGGGAAGTTTGGGGGTGCAGGTTCGCTCAACCACCAGCTTGGAGGATCATCTAAACCTCAGGTAGCCCAGTGTGTATTCCAAGTTTTCCCCGAAACGAGGGCAGCATGCCCTGGAACACAAGGCAGGGAAGACAATCCCATCCCATTGACTTTTCCACAAAGATGTCTTTTCTCCTGGTTTTTACCACTTTGACCCAACATACAGCAGAGTCCAGCAGCTTCCCTCATCCCACTAACTCCACTTTTTAAACTTCCCTCATCCCATTAATTCTATTTTTTTTAAAGCCATGGTCTAAAATCCATCTCTTCTCTGCTGTTTGGTCTGGGAATGAATTGCAAAGCAAGTCCCCATCCTGCATCTCCTCCTGCTGACCCATCTGCTCCTCCATGAAGCTGTGACAGGCTGCAGCCCTGCCACCTCCCACATTCCCAGTGCAAACCACTCCAGAGCAAATCCAGGTCCCACTGAGCAGAGATTGGATCTTCAGCCACAAAAAAACCGCCATAAATATGAAAGCCTGGTGCATCCAACCCCAATAACCAAAGCAGAACTTCAGGACCTGGAAGGTGGAGTCCCTCCCAAACCCAAAAGGTGGATCTTCTCATCCTGCTGGAGCTCCAAACAACTTCCAGCTCCCAGGAATTGGGGAGGATCATGCTCTCCTTAGCCAGGGCTGTGGGATCTGGTGGCCACACTCAGGTCCCATCAATCAGGGCTCCCGAGCTCCACTTGCAACCACAAATTATCCCACTCTTGTGTTACTCAGCTGCTGTGGAGCTTTGGAACAGTTATGGAGTGTCAGGCTGAGTATGGAGCTCTGGGAAGCGGGACTGGAGCCGGGATTGCTCCTGGAAAGCTCAGCTGTGATCCCGCCTGGCACTTTTCCTTTAAGTTGGATTTTCTGTGAAGTGCCTTTCCCACCTCATTCTCACCTCTGCCACTGGCTGGCGGGATAACCTTGGCAAAGTCAGGGATAACCTTGGCAGAGTCACAGAGCCTCGCTCACTTTTTCCATCTGGACACTGAGGATAATTGCAAAGCCCCCTTTTCCTAACAAGGTGTTTCCAAATTCCCAGGTAAAAAGGCACTGTGGAACTGCAAAACTCCGTGATTTCTGCGTGTTTGGAGATTAATTAGATGCCAGATACAAACCCTGCCCAGAAACTGAAAAATGAAGTGTTGCAGGACCGGGGTGGTTTCAAGTTCTTCCTCCTTTTTTGTGTGTGTGTTTTGGTTTCCTCCGCGCACGCAGAGCCCAAACTGCCCATGGAATTTTGTTTGGGCTCCTCTGGATCCCATCAGATCACAGCTCCTGGAACCGGTGCTAATAAAGTCCCTGGTGCTGCAGGTCCAGGTTCCTGAGACTCTGCTGCTCCAGGTCAGAGCCAGGCTTCCCACATCCTCATCCCAGCCTGGGTTGGGAGTGGATCGAAGGGTGGATATTCTGGATCAGCCCAACGTCCAGGTCTGGCTCCTGAAGGAAGAGGGAGGGTGATGTGGGAGCAGGAGGCAGCGACCTGAATTTACCCAGCAGAGAAAGAAGGAAAAGAGAAAGAAGGAGAAAGCTTCAGCTCCAGCCTGTGCACGGAAAAGCTTCCCAAAGCAAGCTTGGAACTGCCTGCAGGGATAATTATAGTGACAACCTTGTTTCTCCAAGAGCTCTCCCCCTTGGAAAGCATCCCTGCAGCTGGGGGAGCGCCTGCATCCCTCCACCCTCACCCACCCGGCACGAATTCCCGTCGGGAAGCATCTGCCAAGCACCAGGAGAGGCTCCTGGGCTGACTCACATCTCTCCATCCCCCGCACTCCTGCGGCAGCCGCAGCCATCGGAAAACCGCCCGGGAAGGCGGCGGGTGCCCTTTGGCACAGCTGGCTCGGGCTGCTGCCCCAGTGCCCGGCTGCCCTCGGGCTCTGGCTGAACGCAGCGGGGTTATTTTGGGGTCCCGGGAGGGCGGGAGAGGGGTGAGCCAGGCCAGGGATGTTTCCCGGGGGGTGCGGGCTGGGCTGAGCCGGGGGATGGGGCGGCTGCCTGCAGAGGGCAGCGAGGGAGCACTGCCAGGGCTGGGACAGAGCCCGGGCTCCAGGGACAGGGGCCAACATCCCCGACAGGGTCCGGCTCCAACAACCCACACAATCCCAGGATGTCAGAGTTGGGAGGGACCCCCAAGGACCATCCAGCCCAACCCTCAACCCATCCCCCAGAGTCCCCCCCTGTGCCCCAGAGGATCATCCCAACCCTCCTGGAGCTCTGGCAGCCTTGGGGCTGTGCCCACTGCCCTGGGGAGCCTGGTCAGTGCCAACCAGCCTCTGGGGGAAGAACCTTGTGCTGAGATCCAACCTGAGCCTGCCCTGGCACAGCTCCAGCCCTTCCCTGGGCCCTGTCCCTGGTCCCCCCAGAGCAGAGCTCAGTCCCTGCCCCTCCTCTGCCCCTGCCCAGGAAGGTGGAACTGCACTGAGGTCTCCCCTCAGTCTCCTCTGCTCCAGCTGAACACCCCAAGTGCCCTCAGTGTCCTCCCACGGCTGCAAACCAAGGCCCTTCCCCATCTCTTTGCCCTCCTTTGGACACTCTCTAAAATATCTTCCTTGTATTGTGGAGCCCAAAACCGCCACAATATTCAAGGTCAGGCCACCCCAGTCAACAGCTCCTCTGAGTTTTGTGTCCTCTGCAAACCTGCTCCGTATCAGCACAAAAAAACCCCCACACCAAACCACACCCAGCCCAGCCCAAAACACCCTCCCCAAGCTGGGACTTGGTCAAACGCCAACTCCCAGCCCCAGGTTTGCTCTTTATCCCCCTCCAGTCATACCTCCAAGTCCTTTATGAAGATGTGGAAGAGCACAGGGCCCAAGATGGAGCCGGGGGGACCCCACTGGTGACAGCAAGGGAGCACAGCCAAGGGCCGTGCCAGAGCCTCACGTCCAGCACTACAGTCCAGTGTCCAGGGACAGAATCCAATGTCCAGGGACAGAGTCTGGCTCCAACAACTCTTAGATGGGTTCAGCAAGGATCAGGATGCACAACCCCCCCATCCCATTCAGCAACCCCCCAAGAGAGCACCATAAAAATACAGCCCCCCCCCCCAACATGCTCAGATCAGTGCCTTGGGAAGGTCTCTCCCCAAAACAGGGTGTGGGATGGGGGTAAATCTTGATCCAGGGTCAGGCTCCTCTCCCTGCAAACCCCCACCTGCCCCATCACCCAACCCCAGGACACTCAGCCCTGACACAACAGACACTGCACAGAAGGAAATTCCCTTTTAGTCGCTGTCCCAGTGACCTTCCACCAGCCCAGGTTGCTCCAAGCCCCGTCCAACCTGGCCTTGGACACTTCCAGGGATCCAGGGGCAGCCACAGCTTCTCTGCCCAACCTGGGCCAGGGCCTCCCCACCCTCCCAGCCAGCAATTCCTTCCCAATATCCCATCTAAACCTACTTTCAGTTTAAAGCCACTCTCCTTTGTCCTGTCCCTCCCTCCCTTGCCCCCAGTCCCTCTCCAGCTCTCCTGGAGCCCCCTCAGGCACTGAAAGGCTGCCACAAGATCTCCCCGGAGCCTCCTCTTCTCCAGGTTGAACAAGCCCGGCTCTCCCAGCCCTTCCCCACAGGAGAAGTGTCCCAGCCCTCCAATCATTCCCAAGCCCCTGCATTTCCCCCCCTGCAAACCGCTGCTGGTTCCCCGTGCGGAGAAGTTCGCCCGTATTTGCACAAACCTCCACGGTCAAGGCCACTTGTGGAGCCTCGGGTGGACAAAGCCGGGGCCTAAAACCCGTGACCTGCAGCTGCTCTTGGTTCCAACGAGCAGCAAAGGGGTTATTAAAGAGCTGCTCAGGGAGGGAACACCGTCCCTTCGATCCCCTCCTGTGACCGTGTCATTCCAGGCGGGAACACCACTGCCACACCAAAAGGAGTCAAGTCAAAGCCACGCAACCCACAGTCCAGCTTGGGGTTTGCCAGCCTTTGCAAGCCTGGGCTTTGTGGCCACGCTAAGACCTCATTTGAACATGCCTTGGAGAGGTTTGGTTTCCTTCCGAGCAAACCAAACAACTGGGAGGATGTCGGGGCACCGAAACCCCCTCCAGGTTCCCGGGCAGGACGTGGGGGCTTTGCCTGACTCGTGCATTTGTGCTGAGCTCTGAGAGGAAGGGGACAATCAGGACACCCCCCCTAAGGGTGCCAGATGGGTTCCTGACCATGGGATGTTCCCACAGCTGCAAGGGATGACAGAGCAGAGGGTTTGGAGTCTCCTTGGGCACTGGCGAGAGGGACCAAAGGGTGTTCGGGAAAAAAAAAATAATACCAGCAGGGTATTAAAATATACCTCATATATAATATATTAAAATAATACCTGCTGGAAAGAGCACAACCAGGGAAATGAGGGGTTTAGGCACTTTTGTTCGTGCCATCTGTGCATCTTCACACTTTAAATTGGCCTTTGAGGTTTCAACCAAGCCCTCTGAGATCATCCAGTCCAACCTTCCCCCAGCACTGCCACGGCCACCGCTGCCCCATGTCCCCAAGTGCCACTTCCACGTGTTTTTTTGGACGCTTGCAGGGATGGTGACGGAGCTGTTTCAGCAATGCAGGTGTTTATCCCACCGCCCACACTAACTCCTGTCCCACGACTGGAGATCCAGCCGGAGCCGGAGGGGCTTCTCCTTCCACGTACACAGGTTCCCTGGAATATTTCCCCAGCTCGGTTGCAGCCCCCAGACAGTAAATAAACCACAAATGCAAAGTGAGGGCATTCCTTGGGGTCACTCAGGAGGGACAACTGGCACTTCCGAACTCAGCTGGGATTTTGGGCTCATGGAAACACCTCTGCACGTTCCCTGTGTTTGGGCGGCCTCGCCACGAGCCTGACCACGTCCAATTCTTGGTTTTCCCTCTATTTTAAAAGACAGAGAAACCACCTGTCTGTGTGAACCAGCCCCACTGCAGAGCTTCTATCTCCTGCTGCCTGCTCCTGTTCTCCCTTGGGGCTGGATGAGAACATATTCCCAATGATTGGGACCTTCCCTGGCTCCATGCAATCCAATCCAGACCGTGGTGCACGTGTTTCATGTCACCCTCAGGCACGAGCACAGCAAAGAATTACCCATTAAACCCCTTTTTCCAAGCAGAATAATGAATTTTATCTACCCTGTAGTCATCCTTCCCAGCGCAGGAGCAGGTCCGCAGCACGGATGAGCCTGCAGAGCTTTCCAACGGGAAAACCAGGAATTTACAGCCTGCTGGAAAGCCATTTCTGACGGGTTTGTGCAAGTCATGGTGACTAAACTGGGATGTGATGGAGACAAGTTGACCACAAAGCCAGAGAACAACATTTGGGAAACCAACACACCCCCTCCTGCTGGGAACATCCAGCAGCACAGCCAGTTGGCCTCTGCCAATGGAGAAATTCTGGAAAACCCCCTGGATCCAGGTGCCTCAGGGGACACAATGTGGGGGTGAACATCTCCAAGGTCATCAACCACAATTTTCTGCCTCAACGGCACCATCTCCTCACCCACCCTCTCCTGGGTTTCCACCAGCCCATGGGTATCAATCCCAGTCTTGTCTCCACCTTTCCACATTTCTGATAACTCACAGATAAATAAAGCGGGTTTGGCAAATCCACCTTTTCCCAGAACACCAAAAAGCCTGGAAGGATTAGGAATTGCAGCAAGGACAAGGCAGCAAAGGGAGCAAAGCTGGAAGTCCTGGTTATGTGAACTCCCACACCCCTCCCACAAAGCAGAGGAGTCATGGAATCATGGAATCTGGATTGGAAGGGACCTGAAAGACCATCTAATCCCAGCTCCCTGCCATGGACAGGGACCCCTTCCACTAGCCCAGGTTGCTCCAAACCCCGTCCAACCTGGCCTTGGACACTTCCAAGGATGGGGAAACCACCACATCTCCCAAAAACAGCCACTCCACCAAAGATTTAAGATCCAAAGGGGCCAAATTACCTGGTGATGGGTCCTCACAAAGCCATGAAAGGGAAAAATGGAATGTGCTCGACAAATACAGATATTTGAGGGACATCAGTTTTCCTCTGGTTTCTTCACCACCACGATGGAATAAGGAAAATCCGGGCAAAGTTTGTGTCCAATATTTTTTTTTAAAAAGCTGTGTCAACGAATGACTGCGAGGAAAACACAGAGAGGAATTATCCCTGAGGCAGGAAGAGCTCAATAATTTCCACTCAAGCTTATCAAAAAGCGAACCCCAGAGCTGGTTTGATGACATCCCACCAGCTTCTTCCCAAGGAGGGAAAAACGTGGTCCCTTGCAGGACTCTGCAGGCGTGGTGGTGAAAGGCAGGACAGGAATCAATGTCTGAGAGCCGACAAATTGCACGTGGAATAAACAGTGAGGGTGATGAAGCAGCCGAGGGAAGCGCTGGATTCTCCGCCGCCTGATTTCTTCAAGAAGGGAAGTTTTCCTGGAAGAATTCACGTGCCAGGGCCTGGCACGCAGGTGAAAGGAGGAAACTTAAGCCCCGTGTTCAAGAGGTGGGACGGGATGATTTAATGTCCCCTCTTGGCCGTAAATGTGCCGGGTCTGGGAGCCTGTGGGAGGGGGCAGAGGTGCCTTTCCCCAGCCTGCCCCTGCACGTGGAGGGTTTGCTTGATTTAATAAAGCTTCCTATTAAAAACATCTCCCTAATTTTCTGTGGCAGCAGCTCTTTCAAGAGCAGAGATTTTATAAAGAGGGCAAAACTCTTCTTCGTACCCACATCACCCCCCCCAAAAAAAAAAAAAATCAGTGGGATGTCTCAGAGGAGACTCGCTCAGAGAACCCACTGGAGATTCAAAATTCCCTGTTCCTCTAGCGTTGTTATGGAGACAATTTAGGGCCAAGGAGGTTTTCGGGAGCCAGGATACAGAGGCAGGTCCTTGCAGCCCCAAAATGGGCAAGAACGAGGCAGATTTAATGAGGGTGGCTGAGAATTAGATGAGCACAACCCCACCAGGGACCAGAGGCACCGAATCATCTCTGCTCGTCACAGGAACTCCGTGACAAAACCTTTTATCCCACCACCCATCAGAGTACCAGGATATTTTCTTTCACCGCCATGTCACTCAATAAAAAGAATTTTAGGGACTCTTAATTCAGCCTTAGTGAAATTCCCATAATTTTTGCTTCAGAAAAAAATCCTCTGAAAAAAAAAAACCCAACAACTTATGTTGGGTCTTATGAAGGCTTGGCCTCTTGCTTGCCTGTAGCACAGGGATGATGAGGTTGGATATTAGGGAAAAATCCTTCACGGAAAGGGTTGTAAAGTGTTGGAACAGGCTGCCCAGGGTGCTGGTGGAGTCACCATTCCTGGAAGGATTTAAAATCCATGTGGACATGGCATTTGGGGACGTGGTCAGTGGTGGCCTTGGCAGCGCTGGGGGATAGTTGTAATCAATGATCTTAAAGGGTCTTTTCCAACCTAAATGATTCCATGATTCCCTTCAAGAAGTGAGAGCAGGTGAGAATGTCTCTTAAGGTGACTTAAAGCATCCCATTAAAATAAAAGGGAAATCAATACTAGCCCCCAGTAATCTTGGAATTGTACCCGGAGAGCAGGGTGCTTTGGTTTCTCCTGTGCTTCCCGTCTTCAAAAGGATCGAGGGATGGTCCAGAAACCAGCTCCGGGTTCTCCTGCATCCACCTCAAATATGTTGCTCTGATCGGGTTTCACATTTTTTTAATGAGAAAAATAAAACAAAAATTGACAGGAGGTCGATAAAACATCAGCACTGTTTATACAGAGCTCAGGGAGCAGGTCTGGAAGGGCTTCAAGCCCGGTCCCTTCCCAGTTTTATCTCAGAAGTGGAAACAGCCCCAAATCGCTTCTGGATTTCAAGTTCGTTCCTTGAGTTTGGTAGTCAAAACGTCTGAATTTCACTGTTTGGGCCTGGAGGGTCAAATATTCCCAGAGGGGGATGTCACCCCACTTGGCACAAGGGACGAGAGGGGAGGGCTGGGCACCAAACTGCTGCCAGGGAATCCCCACTCACATCCCTCAGCCCTGCACCAGCAGGAGCTGCTGGGCTCTACCACAGGGCAAAGAGGGAAACTGAGGCCCTGAGCAGCTCAGGGGTATCCAGGGAAATCCCGGCGGGTGGGATGTGTGCCCCATCCACGTCCCGAGTGCGGGAAGACGCAGATCCATCCATGGTCACGGTTAACACCCTCTGGAGTTCATCTGCACGAAGTTAGAGGTGGTTTGGAACCCTGCAGGAGACTTTGTCTCCTGCAGGGTTCCAAACCACCTCTAACTTCGGAGTGGAAGGGACCTGCAGCGGGCACCTCGTCCCACCACGCCCCCAAGAAGTAAGAAAGGACAACGGATGGACCAACAACCTGCCACAGAAATGGTGAATTTTGGGGGTGGGTGGGAGAAAGACCCATTGATTACTTACTCTTGGGGGGAGAGGGGGTCTCAAGTGCTTCAGCAGCAGCAGCAGCAGGTAATGACACCCGTGCTGAAACCTCAGCTGGGTGTCTCAGACAACTCCAGCATTCCAAGTCCTGTGAACCTTAATGAATTCATCCCAGGGGGCTTTCCTATAAATTAACCGTTCCCAGCAGGGTGGCTCTGGGGTCTCCCCAGGTCCGTTTTTTCCGGCTTTCCGTGGAGGAACGCCGGATAATTTTATAGGAGTAACCTGATCCATTAATTTACTCGTTAAGGATTTGTCCACGAGGCCCCTTCCCTGCCCCATCCAGAGTATCCACCCAGTGATTAACAACCAGCAGAGGAAATGTTCTGCTTTATTAATAGTTGCAATAATGCCTTAATGAGGCTCCTGCAAAAGCAATTCTGCTGCTCCTGGGTTTCTGTTTTTAAATAAACTTTTGCAGGAGGAGCTGGTGGCTCAGACCAGCCAGAGCCCTGGGAAACGCTTCCGTAGGGTCCGGCCCCATGACGTGATGGGAGCCCAGGACACCCACGACATCCTCCACTGGGTTTGGGATGAGGCTCTGTGGCTTTGTGGTCCCAGCCCAGCCCTTGGAGTGAGCCAAGCTCAGCCAGCAGCTCTGCTGGCCCTGCTTCCTCACTCTCTCACCTTCCCAACCCATGGCCCTCCTTCCCTAAGTGCTTTACAAGCCACAACACCAAGAGAGGAAGATCCACTTCAGACCAGGACAAGAAAACCTGGTGGAGACCATGTCCAGCAGTGATTACAAATTACCCTCGTGCTCCACCAGGCCAGGAGCTCCCTGATGAACTCACAGACCTGGCCTAAGGTTTACTCAGGAAGGAGTTTCTGTCTACCCTGACCCCGTTTCCATCAACCTGTCAAGAACAGTTCGGGTTGGAAGGGACCATCAAAGGTCATCTGGTCCAACCCCCAAATATAGAGAGTCACGGGATATTTGGGTTGGAAAAGACCTTCAGGATCATCAGGTCCCCCCTGTGCCTGATGCCCCCCTTGTCCCCCGGCCCAGAGCACTGAGTGCCACNTGGCCTGGTGGAGCACGAGGGTAATTTGTAATCACTGCTGGACATGGTCTCCACCAGGTTTTCTTGTCCTGGTCTGAAGTGGATCTTCCTCTCTTGGTGTTGTGGCTTGTAAAGCACTTAGGGAAGGAGGGCCATGGGTTGGGAAGGTGAGAGAGTGAGGAAGCAGGGCCAGCAGAGCTGCTGGCTGAGCTTGGCTCACTCCAAGGGCTGGGCTGGGACCACAAAGCCACAGAGCCTCATCCCAAACCCAGTGGAGGATGTCGTGGGTGTCCTGGGCTCCCATCACGTCATGGGGCCGGACCCTACGGAAGCGTTTCCCAGGGCTCTGGCTGGTCTGAGCCACCAGCTCCTCCTGCAAAAGTTTATTTAAAAACAGAAACCCAGGAGCAGCAGAATTGCTTTTGCAGGAGCCTCATTAAGGCATTATTGCAACTATTAATAAAGCAGAACATTTCCTCTGCTGGTTGTTAATCACTGGGTGGATACTCTGGATGGGGCAGGGAAGGGGCCTCGTGGACAAATCCTTAACGAGTAAATTAATGGATCAGGTTACTCCTATAAAATTATCCGGCGTTCCTCCACGGAAAGCCGGAAAAAACGGACCTGGGGAGACCCCAGAGCCACCCTGCTGGGAACGGTTAATTTATAGGAAAGCCCCCTGGGATGAATTCATTAAGGTTCACAGGACTTGGAATGCTGGAGTTGTCTGAGACACCCAGCTGAGGTTTCAGCACGGGTGTCATTACCTGCTGCTGCTGCTGCTGAAGCACTTGAGACCTCCTCTCCCCCCAAGAGTAAGTAATCAATGGGTCTTTCTCCCACCCACCCCCAAAATTCACCATTTCTGTGGCAGGTTGTTGGTCCATCCGTTGTCCTTTCTTACTTCTTGGGGGCGTGGTGGGACGAGGTGCCCGCTGCAGGTCCCTTCCACTCCGAAGTTAGAGGTGGTTTGGAACCCTGCAGGAGACTTTGTCTCCTGCAGGGTTCCAAACCACCTCTAACTTCGGAGTGGAAGGGACCTGCAGCGGGCACCTCGTCCCACCACGCCCCCAAGAAGTAAGAAAGGACAACGGATGGACCAACAACCTGCCACAGAAATGGTGAATTTTGGGGGTGGGTGGGAGAAAGACCCATTGATTACTTACTCTTGGGGGGAGAGGGGGTCTCAAGTGCTTCAGCAGCAGCAGCAGCAGGTAATGACACCCGTGCTGAAACCTCAGCTGGGTGTCTCAGACAACTCCAGCATTCCAAGTCCTGTGAACCTTAATGAATTCATCCCAGGGGGCTTTCCTATAAATTAACCGTTCCCAGCAGGGTGGCTCTGGGGTCTCCCCAGGTCCGTTTTTTCCGGCTTTCCGTGGAGGAACGCCGGATAATTTTATAGGAGTAACCTGATCCATTAATTTACTCGTTAAGGATTTGTCCACGAGGCCCCTTCCCTGCCCCATCCAGAGTATCCACCCAGTGATTAACAACCAGCAGAGGAAATGTTCTGCTTTATTAATAGTTGCAATAATGCCTTAATGAGGCTCCTGCAAAAGCAATTCTGCTGCTCCTGGGTTTCTGTTTTTAAATAAACTTTTGCAGGAGGAGCTGGTGGCTCAGACCAGCCACTGCCCTGGGAAACGCTTCCGTAGGGTCCGGCCCCATGACGTGATGGGAGCCCAGGACACCCACGACATCCTCCACTGGGTTTGGGATGAGGCTCTGTGGCTTTGTGGTCCCAGCCCAGCCCTTGGAGTGAGCCAAGCTCAGCCAGCAGCTCTGCTGGCCCTGCTTCCTCACTCTCTCACCTTCCCAACCCATGGCCCTCCTTCCCTAAGTGCTTTACAAGCCACAACACCAAGAGAGGAAGATCCACTTCAGACCAGGACAAGAAAACCTGGTGGAGACCATGTCCAGCAGTGATTACAAATTACCCTCGTGCTCCACCAGGCCAGGAGCTCCCTGATGAACTCACAGACCTGGCCTAAGGTTTACTCAGGAAGGAGTTTCTGTCTACCCTGACCCCGTTTCCATCAACCTGTCAAGAACAGTTCGGGTTGGAAGGGACCATCAAAGATCATCTGGTACAACCCCCAAATATAGAGAGTCACGGGATATTTGGGTTGGAAAAGACCTTCAGGATCATCAGGTCCCCCCTGTGCCCGATGCCCCCCTTGTCCCCCGGCCCAGAGCACTGAGTGCCACGGCCAGGCCTTCCTGGGACACCTCCAGGGCTGGTCACTCCAAACCTCCCTGGGCAGCCCCTGCCAAGAACTCACCAGCCTTTCCAGGAGGAAATTCCTCCTGATGTCCCCCCTGCCCCTCCCCTGGCCCAGCTGGAGGCCGTTCCCTCTGCTCCTGTCCCTGTTCCCTGGGAGCAGAGCCCGAACTCCCCCAGCTCCCCCCTCCTGTCAGGGAGTTGCAGAGCCAGAAGGTCCCCCCTGAGCCTCCTTTGCTCCAGGCTGAGCCCCCCCAGCTCCCTCAGCTGCTCTGGCCCCTTCCCAGCTCTGTTCCCTTCCCTGGACAAGCTCCAGCCCCTCCATGTCCCTCTTGCCATGAGGGGCCCAGCCCTGGCCACAGCGCTCGAGGTGAGGCCTCAGCAGCGCTCAGCACAGAGGGACCATCACTTCCCTGGCCCTGTGGCCGCACAGTGACACAGGCCAGGTGTCACCGGCCTTCTTGCCCACCAGGCTTCGTGTTCCTACACCCCAATATCCCCCCTCTCCCTCCGTGTGTTACTGGCCATGGGCAGAGACAGGAATATGGTCCAGCGGGATTCAACAGCTGCTCCCGCTTTCCAGGAGCGCCCAAGGAGCACATGGGAGTCGTTCGGGGTCTCTCAAAGCATCCCCCAGCACCCAAAGCACGTCCAAAAAAACCACCTTTCCCCCCCGCCCCAAGCCAAATGAATCCGCGGAGCCATAATTAGACAAATATTGTTAAAGGAAAAGGTATATGGGAATGTAGACTAAACACAGGTCCCATGCCAGATAAAACTGTGCTCCTTACACTGAAAGAGGAACTGTTCATGCCATAACAAACGGTCAAACACGATACTTCAGAACAAATATACATATATATATACTCCATCTATATTTATAATGGTGAAAAAAAAAAAAAAAAGCCTATTAAAGGCTGATCCAGCTTCCAACAGGCGAAAGAAAGACAAGCATTGACTTTGCCGAGTGCTGGAGGAGAACATGGAACGGGAACAGGAACTGGAGGACACAGGTAAGGTCATTTGGATGCTGCTCTTAGACCATTAAAAGGAAACTTTCTTAGTGTGAGTGAATTGATCGCTCGAGCTGCTGCCTGGAAAACCTCAGGAAGTGTTTGTTTTTGGAGTCCTCACTCCCAAGAATCAGGGTGGAATTGGAGGTTCTGGTGCAGGGAGGGGATTCTCTCTCTCTGTTCTGCGCTGGGGTGGCCTCACCTCGAGTCCTGGGGCATTTTTGGGGGCCACAACATAAGGAAGATCTAAAGGAGGGACACGAGGTGGTGAAAAATCTTGGTTTGCAGCCGTGGGAGGACACTGAGGGCACTTGGGGTGTTCAGCTGGAGCAGAGGAGACTGAGGGGAGACCTCAGTGCAGTTCCACCTTCCTGGGCAGGGGCAGAGGAGGGGCAGGGACTGAGCTCTGCTCTGGGGGGACCAGGGACAGGGCCCAGGGAAGGGCTGGAGCTGTGCCAGGGCAGGCTCAGGTTGGATCTCAGCACAAGGTTCTTCCCCCAGAGGCTGGTTGGCACTGACCAGGCTCCCCAGGGCAGTGGGCACAGCCCCAAGGCTGCCAGAGCTCCAGGAGGGTTTGGAGGATCCTCTGGGGCACAGGGGGGGACTCTGGGGGATGGGCCTGTGCAGGGCTGAGGGTTGGGCTGGGTGGTCCTTGGGGGTCCCTCCCAGCTCAGCACATTCCACGATCCAACATAACCTTACAGGAACTTCACATGACCTTATGGAGGCTTTGGGAAGCTGTTTGAGAAGAGTCTCCCCTGATCCAGCCCTTTCCCAAGGTCTCTGTGGTGGAGCCCTCACCTGCAGCCCGACCTTCTGACCTTCCCTGTCCCGCTGTGAAAGGACCAACTCTTGGTGTCAGTGGCATCCCTGTCCATGGCAGGGTGTCCTTAAGGTCCCTTCCAACCCAAACCAGGCTGTGATTCCACCGTGATGATTCTCTGATAAACTCAGCAACCTTCTCCTGAAACCACCCAGAGGGAACGATTGTGAAGCCTCGCAGGGATGTGGGAGCCAAACCTCCCTTCGGCCCCCGGGTTTGTGTCTCTCCACTGCAGCTGAGACTTCAGCCACAGCCCCCAAACTTTCCTGACCCTCCTTCACCACAGTTTTTCACTCAGAGCTTTACCATTTCTGTTTTATCACCTCAAAAATCACACCTCAGCAATTACATCAATAACCAGGAAGATGCATTAAGTGAGGATTTGGGTGTGATCACCTGTTGTAAAGGAAAATTTCCATTTCTAGCTGGGATAAATTGAAAATCTTTCATGTCCAAGCACGGAGGGAGACCTTCAAAAAGAAATATTTGCCAGGAAACCATTTACCATTCCCCCACTTTCCATCCTTTTTGCTGTCACAGTCGATCATTTTTAAATGCACAGATAAAACATCAAGGCCATCCAGGTACTATCACAACATTTGGGAAGATATATTGGGATTTGAGGGTTTCAGTCAGTTTCTATCAGGAATTTCAGCAGGGAGTTGGATGCACAGAGAATACCAACCTCAGTATTTCACCACAGGGGTCTAAAATTGGGGTGTGAACCCTCCATGGAGTGGGTTGGGTTGGAAGGGACCTTACGGATCATCCAGTTCCCCCCCCTGCCATGGGCAGGGACACCTTCCAACAGCCCAGGGTGCTCCAACCTGGCCTTGGACACTTCCAGGGATCCAGGGGCAGCCACAGCTTCTCTGCCCAACCTGGGCCAGGGCCTCCCACCCTCCCAGCCAGCAATTCCTTCCCAATCTCCCATCTCTCCCTGCCCTCTGGCACTGGGAAGCCATTCCCTGTGTGCTGTCCCTCCCTGCCTTGTCCCCAGTCCCTCTCCAGCTCTCCTGGAGCCCCTTTAGGCCCTGGGACAGGCTCTAAGGCCCCTCAGAGCCTTCTCTTCTAGAATATTCTATTTTATTCTATTTTATTCTCTTAACAGGGCAGCACCCAAGAGGCACCCCCAGGGTTTAAATTCCGGCTAAACCCAGAGCTGGGGATCTACCAGGGGCTCCTAAAATCATCTGGAGGAAAAAGATGCCAAGGGACCACCTGGAAATCCATCGCTTTCTCCCGCCTCTCTCTTTTCTTCACAATTCCTCTGAATGTTGCTCAACGACACCTCAACGTTTCGAACAGTTCCTTTTAACTCAACTCCGCCTCAACGCCCCCCTCGGAAGGGCCTGGGCTTTGAGCTTCGGAGATTAAAGATTTCAGCCAGACTAAGGGGCCACGAGGCCACTCAGGTTTTTTTCGAGATATAAAATTCCGTTCCGCTTTCGGAGGGGAGAAACAAAAAAAAAAGGGAGAAACAAAAAAAAAAAAAGAGAAAAAAGAGGAAAAAGAAAGCCCGTTTGTGCATAAGCACACGCTCACACACCTTTTCTGCGCTCTCACACACAACCTTTAAAAAGAAACTTTCCAAGAGTTCCAAGCTACAGTTAAAACAAAGTGAGTAACGTGAGACTCGGTGCCGGAGCCGAGTGGAAAGAACACGGAGTCCGAGTGACCTCCCACGAGGCCACCCAAAAAAAAAAAAAAAAAAGCTCCCTGCTTCTGTTGGAGCCACATCATCCCCCTCCAGGGGTGGTGCAGCTCCTCGCTGAAAGCCATAAATCACGACTAAATGGCAAAGAAATGGAAGCAGAGGGAGGGGGAGCGAGGGGACGAGAAGAAATCCCGAAAGGAAATGACCTTCCCTGCGATGAAATAGGGAATTACAAAGGGTTGGAAGGGGAGGGGGGCGGTGGGGAGGTGACACCTCGGGCCCTTCAGCTCGAGGGGAGGCTGGGGAGGTGGCAGGGCCACGGAGGGCCACAAGCACACGGTGGGTTTTGGGCGAAGTCGCTGCTGGCAGGACGCGCCCCGGAGAAGGAAAAGAGCGTGGCCACAAAGCTCCAGAGGGAGGGAAAGGAGCCTCGGATCCTCTGGCTGCTCCGAAGGGACACAGCCTTGGGTTGCACGGTCATATTTTCCAGCCAAGAGCAAAGTTCTATTAATTCCTCCAGCCCTCACTTGCCTTTGGATGTCATCATAGGAAGGGTTTGCAGGGCAGCAACATCCTGTTCTCCAACACTCCCATCGCAGCCAGGCCTCTATCCCTCCATTTGTAGGGAAAAGGGGAAGGAGGCAGAAGCCAATTACTTCAGTAATTACCTAATTACTCCAGTAATTACCTAATTACTCCAAGCACTCCCAGCCCACCCCATCTCCACTCTGGACCAGCTGCAGCTGAAGCTCCCACCGGTCGCTTGTCCTGTCACAACTCACACAGAGCTCTTTCTCCCACCTCCCAGGGCCAAAATTCCCTGAAACTTGGTTGGATTAAAAAGCACAGAGCGATCCCTGGGACACAGGTTTGCTGAGGGGCTGGTTGGCTGGAGAAGCCCAAATGGGAGATGATGGGAGGGCTGGGGACAACCTGCCTGCTCCCACCACGCCTGCTGCCCATCCCAGGGTCCTTCCCAGCTGGGATACCCTTGGGAAGCGTGTCCTGCCCACACCCCCTGCCCACCATCCCATGCAGTCAGTAGTTGGGTGTGTGTTCTTCACCCCATGGGGGTCTCCTGTGCCAGAACCAGCAGCTAGGACCAGGACACACCACTGGAATGTTTTCCTTTCCCTTCCCTCCTGTCTCTTGCCGGGATGAGGGAAAAGCTCTGGGCAGAAACTGGGTATCCATCCAAACCCCGGGGATGGACCTCAGAGCTGTGGCACCTCGGGCAGGTTGCTCAGGACCATGTCCGGGCAGGCTCTGAGCATCTCCAGGGATGGAGATCCACATCCCTGGACTCTTGGGGTGGTCCTGTGCAGGTCCTGTGCAAAGCCAAGTGACGATCCCTGTGGAATCCGCTTCCAGCTCAGCATCTTCTGTGCTTTTGTGGTCTTGCTTTGACCATCCCCCCCCATAAAAAAACCCCCTCTGTTCTTATTTTTAAGTGGAATTCCCTCTATTTGGGCCCATATCAACCAGTGAGGTTCCACCTCGCTCACGGAGACCGATGGATGCCCAAATCCCACTTTCCCAATTCCCAGGATGGGTCTGTTCCCCCAAGCCCCCCAAAGCAGGAGGCCACACGCCCTTCCAGGGAAGATGCGGATGGGCATGAAACAAAACAAAAACTTGGGAGGGAGTCCATAAAACAGCCAGGTGGATTATTTATTTTGGGTTTTGTTTTTTAATTTTATTTTCAGATCACAAAATACACAACATTCATTTTAATATGCAACACATAATATTATATACATATTAAAAACCACATGACTGAAACACATGTTCACACGGCACCGATTTCATAACGAAAAAACCCCACAAGTGCTTTTTTCTTTTTTTTTTTCCTTAATATTAAAAACAAATGCGATAAAACATATTAATATTCCCCCCCTCCCCCCTCTTCCCCGGACAATGTTTACAATAAAGAGGAAAAAAAAAAATCATATTTTACTAAATAACAAATATTTAACAGCAAAACTTTATACTAAATATCTATTTTGAATTATAACAAAAATAGCACTTATAATAGTTTATAAAGACAGACCAAAAAAAAAAAAAAAACCAAACAAATTTGTGTATAAAATAATATTATAGCAAATTGGACTGTGCTAAGAAAAAAAAAAAAACAACAAAACAAACCAAAAAACAAACAATTCTGAGATTCAAAGTGCTTTATTCTGCAAACCCACTGCAGCAACTTTTTTTTTTTTTCTCTTTTTTTTCTTCCTTTTTCTTTTTTTTTCCCTTTAAGTCAAGTTACATTAGTTAGGAATGGAAAAACAAAGCCTGACTTAACTTCTGCCCGGATTAAATAACTCACCCACACAAACATTATATATACACATGATGTAAATATATATATATATAATGGATGTCTGCATCTTACATTACCGCTCTCCAGTCAACCACTCACTCAAAAGCATGTTTGGTTTTCACTTTGTAACGACCTTGGAAGTTAAAAGAACAATTTCAGCCAAACCTTTCGCCGGTTCCCCCCAAGAACAAGCGGGACCGAGCCCTTCTGGAAAAGTCTACCCCAGAGCTTTTTGTTCTCGGTAGCTTTAACCAGACCTTCTAAGCTTGTTCTCCAGCTTTCCCCTTTCCCAGCCTCCTCTATCCCAAGCGCAGGGCTCAGATGGAAATGGGGGATCCTGGAGAGCAGCCGGCGATGGGTTTTCACCCCACGGACCATCCACCTCTTTCCCCCGTCCCCAGGTCCTGCCAGAGCTCGTCGTCCCCAAAGCCCATGGACACCTCCACTGCCATTTCCTCTCCCTAAATGTTTGACCCTGGGAGACCCCCCCCCCTCTTCCTTCCCACCGGATTTAGGTTCGTGTTTCCCTTCGGGATTTTGCTTGCAACCAACCTCCTTTTATCACCGGGCAACTTTCCTCTCCGTCAGGGACAAGGAAACGCCTGAAACCTCAGCTAGTGGCGTTCCGCTCCAAATTCCCAGCCTGGAAAAACCACCTGAGCCTCTGCCTCAGGGATGTGCTGCACACAGAGGCTCCCGAGGCCTTCCTTCTGGGTTGGCTGTGTTACCACCCAGAAGGGAGGGTCGGGGTGGGAATGGCATCTCCTGGAAGATTGGGGGGGTTGTTTCAGGTTAACTCAAGCTGAGCACCCCGGTCAGAGTGGAAATGATCCACCGGGATGCTCCTGGGGGGGCGGAATTCGGCAGCTTGGCTGACGGCAATCCGACCTCAAGCGCTTCCCTTGGCTCCAAACCTGCCTCCCTCCTCCTGGCCCCCACCAAGGGCTGGCAAGGGCAGCCTCCCCTCCGCTCCCTTCACACTTCCCTCGACCTTCCAAAGAGGCACAACCTGCAAAGCAACCCGGCAAACCACACCTGCCCCCTTCCCCTTCCGTATTCCAACCCCTCGGACTTCTCTGGACACCTCTAGAGCTGAAAGCCAAGCTGCCCACCCAAGGGAGAGACCTCGTCCCACCAGCGTTAGGAGAGGTCTCAGCCACGGTCCGTCCTTGTGTCGTCCTTTCCACCTCGGAGGGAAGGGATGGGATGGGAGGGGAGGGGAGTGGGGCTGGGCAGAGCTGCCTCAAGTCAGAGAGGGATCTCCCAGCCTGCTGCTTGGCTCTGGTGGGACCCAAACACCTGCGAGACACTCAGGGGGCTTTTCCTCCCCTTTAACACGACCCACCCACCTCAAACTCGACCCAGAGGCCTCTGACACGCAAAACTGGGTGGATAAACCCACCCAGCAAACCAAGGGCCAGATACCTCTCGGTGGGCGCTCTCTTGTGCCGGGCAAGTTTTGGGCAGGGCCCTCCTTCTGGGATAGCGGCGGGATGGGGCGGACACGGAGCCCCCTCTGCTTCCTGCTGAGCTCTGCCATCACCAGCCACAACCCAGGCACGAGACAAGCAATGCGTGTGTTGGCTTATTTAGAGGGATCGCCTTCCCTGCCGACGCCTCCTGTGGGAGAGGGCGCGCCCGAAGGAGCAGCTTGGCTCTGCTCAGCACTCCGCAGCTCTCGGAGCCGCGGTGGCTCAGCGGGGCCCCGCAGCCCCGAGGCTGGGGCCTGCACCTCCAGGGAGAGCAAAGACACCAAGATGTGCCCAAAAAGAGGTGCCTGTGCCCAGCTGGGGAGGGGCTGTGCCAGGGGAACGGTGCACGCAGGCCGTGTAGCAGCAGCAGGAAACTCAACGAGGAAAAATTAAAAAAAAAAAA
>VXAY01007020.1:170387-188293 GCA_013399855.1 Oxyruncus cristatus
AAAAGGACATTCCCCCCTATCCAGAGCCCCCAAAACGCATCTTGCAAAATGCAAATATGCCCAAGGCCTCAGAGGGACGACTTGTCCAGCCCTGGACAAGACACACCACAGGGTTTTTCGGTCTGAAATAACAGCTTCCCCCTCCCCACTGCTTCCCAGCCTGCCCCAGCACCAGCGGGAGAGGGGATGGGAACGGGCATCGCTTGTCGCCCCCTCACCAAGGAAAGCCTCCAACGCCCCGGAACGAACACCACAACCAAACAAAGGAACAACAAAAAAAAACCTCAAAAAAACCCCCCAAAGAAACGCTGTTATCACCAGCTAATTTAACACTGTTAAAATAAAGATCAGAGGTCACCCGGGAGCCGCCCCGGGACACCAGACCTCCGCTCCTCGGCTGATTTCCAAAGCCTGCCCCGCAGTTGGGCCCTTGCCAGCGCTCCTCCTCGCAGCAGAAGTGTTTTATAGATATTTATATATATATATTTATAATATTTAGATACTGTGTATGGTCAGACATCCCAGCTCGACTCGGGTTTCCGCGGATCTTCCTCCTTCCGGACGAAACGAGGCGCGCGACGACATCCCCAAAACCTTCTCGGCGCCCCGCGGGAAGAGCAGAAGGCTTTCGGCAGCTTCACCGGCCGGGGGGGAAAACGTCCCGATCCGGAGGCTCTGCGTCGTGGAGAAGCTCCTCGGCCCTTCTCTCCTCCCCTCCTGTCCATCCCTCGCCCCCACCCCACCCCTCCGTCCCTCGCGCCGCCGCCGTGGGCTTTACACGGTGGCCCCCAGCATGGCGTCCGTCCCCGCCAGGATCTCGTTCTGGTTGGAATCCAGTCCGAAAAACTTGACCTTGAGTCCGTCAACCGGGTGGACCACGGGCACCAGGGTGATTTTGGGGAAAGTCCTGGTGGCGAGCTCGAAGCGGCTGGTGCTGGCCAGCTCGATGGCCAGGGCCTTGAGGAAAAGCTTGGCCAGGTGCTTGCCCAGACAGGTCCGTACTCCTCCTCCGAAGGGGAGGTAGTGGAACCTGCCGTCCTTGTCTTCGCTCCGGCCCTGCTCGAAGCGGTCGGGGTCGAACACGTCCACGTCCTTGAAGACCGGGGCGGTGTCGTGGGTGTCCCGGATGCTGTACATCACACTCCAGCCTTTGGGGATCTGGAAACCCTGTGGAGAGGCGGGAAAGGGCGGAGAGAAAAGCAGAGTGGGTCAAACCCTACTGTCAGCAGAGAGGGAGCAGGAGGACAAGAAAAAGGCGCTTTGTTCTTGTACCATCAGTCATAGAATCATGGAATGGTTTGGGTTGGAAGGGACCTCAAAGACCATCCAGTGCCACCCCCTGCCATGGGCAGGGACACCTTCCACTAGCCCAGGTTGCTCCAACCTGGCCTTGGACACTTCCAGGGATCCAGGAGCAGCCACAACTTGGTCTTGTCTAACTGCAAGATCACACCTTGGGCTTGGACAACCACCATGGGAAGCTTCCTGCAGAACCTCAGAGGATGGTGAGGAGCAGAAAGTCAGGAGAAAAATCCCTGGGAATAGCTCCTGACACCACATGATGGACAAGTTACGCCATGACCCTGCTGAGGGCTGACGTGCCCTGCAAAGGAGGCCCTGTGGAAGTGGATGGGGCAAGGGATGAGGCTGGTCAGGGCTGAAAGCTTCAGCTGTGCCAGGGGAGGTTCAGGTTGGATATTGGGAACCTGTGCCGGGGGCTCACCACCCTCACAGTTTTCCCTGCTTATTCCCATTTCCTTTGGGTTTATTACTCCAACGTGGCGCAGATCTAAAGGAAAACCAGAGAGCACAGCACAAAGGGCTTGGAGGTGGGATGGGAATCCTGGCTTTACTCATCCCTCTATCCCAGGGACCCACGGGATGATCTACTGCTCTTTAGTGCTTTGTGGTCACTGGCAGGAGTGTCCTACCAGGCACCCTGGGGTGTCTCCGAGCAGAGGGAAGCAGCTTCTCCCACATCCACGCCGTGCCCCACGTGCCAAGCAGCTCTCCCAGAGCATCCCAGAGCGTCCCACACCCCGCTGCCTGTCAGCCCCACACAGCCCACACGCACGTCAGGGCCTGGGCGATGAGAAATGGGGCGGATTTATCAGCCCCTGAGCACTTTGAAAGGTTTCTGACTCAAACCGCTGCTTTAGGAGGATTTCCAGCGACGAGCCCAGCCTGAAGATTTTGTTTTGCTGGTAGGAAATTCCAGCCATGGTGGTGAGTAATCCCCCTGTCATCCAGCAGCCTGGAGATGCCCTTTGCAGTAAACCTTTCCCTTGTCACACCCCGGCTCGGATTTTGGCGTCAAACGCTGTCACGGGTCGAGCTGTGAAGCCTCGCACCCGTCTCCTCTTCGACAGCTCCAGTGCATTCCTTCCCTGCCATGCGCCAGATTCCCGAGGAATCCAGGGCAAATCCACCTCCCATCACCAGCAGTGCCTGATTTATCCTCTCTGAGGTCTCAGCTAAGCCAGGCTCAAGCAAGATTTCCAATGGACAAGTGAAAGGCTGGTTTGGGGAGCTCACGGTGCAGCTGCACTCCGGATATCCCAGAATATGCTGAGCTGGGAAGGACCCCCAAGGACCACCCAGCCCAACACTCAGCCCTGCCCAGCCCCAGCAGTCCCCCCCTGTGCCCCAGCGGATCCTCCAAACCCTCCTGGAGCTCTGGCAGCCTTGGGGCTGTGCCCACTGCCCTGGGGAGCCTGGTCGGTGCCAACCAGCCTCTGGGGGAAGAACCTTGTGCTGAGATCCAACCTGAGCCTGCCCTGGCACAGCTCCAGCCCTTCCCTGGGCCCTGTCCCTGGTCCCCCCAGAGCAGAGCTCAGTCCCTGCCCCTCCTGTCCCTCAATACTCACATCCAGCTCGAAGGTCTGCAGCACCGTCCGGTACCCCCCGGAGATGGGGGTGAAGAGCCGAAGCACCTCCTTGATGACACAGTCCAGGTAGTGGAGGCTGCTGATGTTGTCCAGCCGCAGGGAGCCCTCGCAGATGCAGCCATTGTGGAGGATCCCTTTGCTCCTCAGCTCCTCCCGCAGCTTCTCCAGCACTCGGGGGTGTTTGAGGAGCTGCATGATCAGGGAGGTGCTGGCGCTGGCCGTGGTGGCGTAGGCGGCGAAGATCAGCTCCAGGGTGCCATCCTGGGAGACGAGGGAAGAGCCAGGGTAAGAGCCAGGGCGTGGACAGATAGGGCAGCATCCATGGAATGCCAAGGGACAGGCACAGAGACTGCTCTGGGGCATTTTAATACCCAACAGCTCTCCAGCCTGGGCATTGGAACATAAACGGTTTGGGTTGGAAAGGACCTTAAAGATCATCCAGTTCCACCCCCTGCCATGGGCAGGGACACCTTCCACTAGCCCAGGTTGCTCCAAGCCCTTCCAACCTGGCCTTGGACACTTCCAGGGATCCAGGGGCAGGCCACAGCTTGGTCACGTCTAACTGCAAGATAACTCCTTCTGCAGGGCCAGGGCTGGGAAAACCATCATGGGAAACTTTCCACCCAGCCTCAGAGGATGCTGAGGACCAGACAGATTGGAGAAAAAGCCCTGGGGATGGATTTGACAGCACATGATGGACAATTTACTCCACGGCCCTGCTGCAGGTAATGACCTGCTGAGGGCTCACGTGGAGGTGGATGGGGCAAGGGATGAGGCTGGTCAGGGCTGAAAGCTTCAGCTGTGCCAGAGGAGGTTCAGGTTGGATATCAGGAAAATGTTCTTCACTGGAAGAGTGCTCAAGAATTGGAACAGGCTGCCCAGGGCAGTGGTGGAGTCACCAGCCCTGGAAGTGTTCAAAAGCCAAACCATCTCATGATATTGGTTCAGTGGGGAGGGAGCTGTTTGGTCACAGGTTGGACTTGACGACCTCGGAGGTCTTTTCCAACCTTCACGATCCCATGATTCTACAAAATGCTTTCTGGGAAGGGCTGAGCACAACCCGCAAATAAATGGAACAACCAGTTTCTTGGCACCATGATCCAGCAGGCCAGCATTCACCTGCAGCTCCACCAACCCACTGTGATCCCCTGATCATCCCAGGCCTGCCCCAGAAATTCCTCCCTGGAGCAGCTCAGCCTTGCTCTTGGGGGAGCCCCCGAGCGCAGCAAAGTGTTCCCGGGGAGACCTTTACCTTCAGCTCCTGCATGGTTAACTCCTTCCCGTGCTCTTTTCCGCTCTCTATCAGGATGTCCAAGGCGTCAGCGTAGTCCTTGCCCTGCGTGTTCTGCAGTTTCTCCTGGATGGCTTTTTCCAGCCCCTTCTGCAGCGTCTCCCGTGCCCGGATTCCCTGTGGAGCAGGAATCCATCAGACCATGCCGGACACAACACCAGCACCACCACCACCAGCAGCCCCGGGACAACACGGCCGAGCAATAAAACCGCTATTGCAGGTGCTCAGAGGGGAGCACAAAGACGCTGAAGTCGTTGCCCGGGCGGGAGGAGTAAAGCCCGAGGAGCTGAGATCAGAGGCAGCAGCAATCAGCACCTAGGTGCAAACGACAGGTCTGCTGTGGGAGCCCCAGTGCTGCACCAGTTCACAGGCCCCTGGCTCGCCCTGGCGTGCGTGGCAGCCCCTGGGAAAATCGGCTCTCAAAGGAAAGCCAATTCATCCCAAAGAATCCTCTTCCCAGGAGCATAATGGTCCTCCCAAGCAGATTTATCACCTGGTCTCAGTAAAGCAATTCCTACAAAAGTGCAGCTGCACTGGGTTAACCTGCCCCTGCAAGGGCTTCAGGGCTGCAAGTGCTTGGGCTCATCCACGTGGTCAAATATCGACGGAAAAAAAATTGCAGCGATATCACAAAAATAAGTTTGAACAACCCCCCTCCCCCCCCCCCGCCACCGCCTTTNAGTTTGAAACCCCCCCCCCCCCCCCCGGCCCCGAATTTCTGTTGCCAAAATTCCCCGGGGGGAAAAAAAAAAAAAAAGGTGTTTTTTTCCCTGTTTTTTTTTGGTCTATGATTTTTGCTATGTTTTCATTTTGCATCATTCATCAAAAAACTAGAACGGTTCTTGGAATTACAAGGTCTGCTGACCTGTTTCGCTCTGGGACCAGGGGGGAATTAAAAGGAGAAGGGTCCCAAAACTACAAAAATACAGGAAAATTGCCGAGCGAGGAAAAAATACGCATTAAATTTGGGCAAGTCCTGATCGTATTCGACCACAAACCACTCGATGGATGGATCTTTCCCTCGCTTCTCCACTAAACCAGCACTTGTAACCCAAAATGGACTCATTCCTAGAGGTCAGAGGGTGAGGAGAACCTGGAGAGGTGCGGATTAACCCCCACCCCACTAACCCCAGAGCGGTGGAGGGCCCAGCCCCAATCTCTCACCCTCCTGTAGCCACTGAAGGGCAGGTCCACGGGCAAGGAGAAGACGTTCTCCACGAACTGCTGGTAGACCTCGAAGAGGCGGCCGAGCTCCTCGTCGGGGATGCGGAAGCCCAGCAGGACGCGGATGGCCATGCGGAACGTCAGCTTCTGGGCCTCGTGGTACACGTTGATGGACTCGGGGTTGCTGCTCCAGGCACGGAGAGTGTCCTTGATCACCAGCTGGATCTTGGGCAGGTAACTCTCCAGCGCCTCGTGGCTGAAGATTTTGGAGAAAACCTACGACAGGGAGCGAGGAGAGGTTTTTACAGCAGCCCAGCAGGTTACTCTAGGGGTAAATGGGCGCCACGAAAAGTGTCCCGGGCTGGGAAGTCTTGTCATCAGCCAGAACTCATCATCCAGAATCACCAATTCCCCCAAAAAAATCTGCCAGAAAGGGTCAGCTGCCAGATCCACCAGAGATCCTCACCACAACCCTCACAAGCGATGGGCAACAACGGAGCAAACCCCAGATGGGAGTTAAAACCGGATGGATGGAGCTGGTTTTCCCACAGCTCCGTGTCTCCCAGATCCCAGTGATACTCATCCCACGATTTGAGTGCTGCTGAAACATCTCTGCCCAAGGGATTCTCCTGTCTGACATGGTTGTGCACCCACACAGACAAACACAGGCTTCTCTCTCCCTGACAAGCCTTGATTCCTCCCACCCATCAACTGCCTTTTTAACAGATGTAAGATCAGTTAAACTAATTATTCTGCAGCTTTTGGGACCCCTGCGAAATCCGGCCGAACTCAGTCCGGGGCTCAGGCGGGGAGGAGAGCCGCGCACGTAGGCAGAGGCTGCGCCCGCACCCGGCCCGTTTCCTTGGGAATCCGAGAAAAAAAAGAACCCCTGATGTCAGCAGACAGCATTAATTTAAGCTCCGTGAGTAAACACTGAGCAGCAACAGGCCTCCCCAGGTCCCCGACGCTCACGGCTCCTTCCTCCAATTCCTCCAATTTGGGCCCGGGCCCACGCGTTGCACGAGGAGCTCAGCAATGCCAGGAATGTCCCTTCCCACAGCACGAGCTTTCATCAGGCATTCCCGCCGCATCCCTCCCGGAGAGCACCGCAGGGGGAAAAAGCGCCAGTTTGTTTATTTTCTATTAACCTACACACACACAGATACACACAGATACACACACACACACACGCACACGGGGCAGGGCGCACACGCAGCACCACACGCCAGGCCTCCGGGAAAATCCAATTAAACCAGGATTNNNNCCCCCCGGGGGGGCGGGCCCCCCGGGGGGGCGGGGGGGGGGGGGGGGGGGGGGGCTCAAGGCAAGGTAGGGGGGCTGCAAACTTCTCAACCCGACAAGGGGAGCGAAATCAAAGCCGCCCCCTCTTTTCCACGAGCGTCGGACTCGCCGGAGCTGTAAATGTGAGAATTTCCTCCACAGTCAGCACTCAAAGGGAAAGGTAATATTTTCCTGGCTGCGACCCCTCATTGCTAATGCACAGCGTTCACCGGGAGCTTGTTTGGTGAAATAACAGCCCTGTCCCCTCGCAGCCCCGCGCCGGAGGCTCCACAGGAGCCACTTCACGGCGCTCCGGGCTCGGGCTGGGCCCCGAGGAAAACTCCCCGTGGAAATCCCGGCGAACGGACGGGGTGGCGTGGGGAGGAAAACTCGAGGAGCCCCCGAGGCTGCAAACAGACGCCGTGCCCGGATGGCCACGCCGAGCCAAGGCATGAATGAACGGAGCGGGGATGAATGAATGAGCTGAATGAACAGCGGGGCGGCGAGAGCACGGCGAGGGCGCGAGACGGGGCGGCTGCTGCCGCCTCCCTGCGCTCCACCAGCTATTTTTAAAGCCTGGAAAGGGCAGCGGCGCTCAGGCTGAGGCGCTGGAAAAGCAGCCGCTCGGGAAAGGAAAGCTGGAGGTGCTAAAGCTGAGCGGCTCCGTCGTGGGGGGAAGGCGTGGAGGGAGCTGGGAAAGGGATGGAGCCCAGTGGATGGAGGTGAGCAGGACACCGGGCTTTGGTGCGAGAGCTGGGACAGACTTGCAGAGAGGGGCTGGTGAAGGGACACGGGTATCTCCCCATCCAGCTGGCACTGCCCTTCATCCCTGCTGAGGAGCTCGGGATGAGGACAGAGGCTCCCAGTGAATCACCCCACGTGACTCCGTTTCCCCCGCTGATGAGGGGGCAGCCTCTGCTCTGGGAGTGCCAAGGCTGCAGTGGAGCCACCATCCTGATGGAGGTGGCCCTTGGGGTTCCTGACCTCGTCCTTCCTGGCTCTGCCACAGGCAAAGTGCTGGGGAAGCCCCCGCACCCTGAAAAAAAAGGACAACAAGCCTCTGGTCCCAGTCGGCAAAACTGCCGCCGTGGCGTAGGGAACCATCCCAGGGATGGATCCACACCCTCCAGACCCTCTGAAGAGGAAAGAGTCAGCCCCAAGGATCGATGTGCAGCGAGGACACAGAGCCGAGAACCCTCAGCAAGAGAAGACCAGGCCCCTACTGAGGTCAACACAACACCTGCCCAGGCCAAAAAAGGGGGAGCATTTAACACTGGGAGGCTGAGGTGGATTTTTCCCTTTTCTTGCTCTCTTCCCAGCTCTCCTCTTGCCACGAGGCTCCTCCAGCTGGCTGCACCCCATGTCTGCCCGAGCCCGAAGCTCCCGGCCGCACTCGACGTGCCGTCCGCTCGCCGCCGCCGCGCTCCACGCCGCCTAATCCCACATGTCAGCAGATCCTTCCCCAGCCAGACACAAGTCTGGATCCCCTTCCAGTCACCTCCAGTTCAACCCTGCATCTTTCCAGTTGATTAAAAAGGAGGAAGAGGCAGCCAACTTTCCCCGACGAACCTCCGCGCGTTCGCTAAGCCTACAATTCCTGCGCCCTCTAGTGAGGCCGAGCCGAGCGCCTCGGCTGCAGGAGCGACACCGGGCAGAGCCCAGGAGAACCGGGGCAATAAACCAAAACAAACGAGCAAAAAAGAGCCGTTCCAGTGCTGCCAAGAGGCAAAAATCATCTCTGAGGGGACGCTCAGCTTTGTCAGCACCGAGATGCAGCGGCGCGGCCGTGGTGGGCGCTCAGCCACGGGGACTCGCAGCAGTGCCAGGACTTTTTGGGGATGTTGGAAGGAGCCCCCATTTTTTCCCACACGGTGATACCTCCCAAAAGAGCCAAACTGGGGGATTTGGTCTGTCCAAGGGCATTTATTTACACTGCACACACACGCTCACCCTGCACTGAGGGAGACACCACCACCCAGCGAGCCTGGCTGGAACCTTCCGAATCTGCCTCGTAGTGGAAAAACGAGATTTAGAGATTTATGGTTTTCCTAAGGCAGAAAATTCCTTCTCAGTGTCTCAGCCCCAGCTCCATGTGACAGCAAACTGCCCCCTGTCCCAGCTGGAGAATCCCCCAGCCCCATCCTTAAACCACAGCAAGGAGGAGAGGGAATTCAAGGGAACTCACTGAGCTTCCACACAGGTTTTCCATGCGTGGAAAAGGCTTTGTTTCACGGTTGGGATGGAAAGGGATGATGTTTTCCGTGGTGTCACCCTCCCTGGTGCCAGCCCAGCCCTCCCACTCCGAGCCCCAGAATCACTCCCTGCCTTTTGCCATCCACGATTTTCAGGCCCCTCGCTCCCACCCTGCACATCAGCACAGCGAAGAGGGAAGGGAGCATTACGTTCCTCCTTTCCAGGAGGAAAACTTTGGGATCAGCCACCTGCATCCCATCCAGCACACGCCGGCCCGACCCAACGAAGGCACAACGAGCGAGGAAATGTTTTCGGGGACCAATGTGGCCCCTGCCGACGGTTTGGATGGGTCAGGAAGCATCCAAAGCAACATCTCAACCTGGACACACACTAATTCTTCCAACATTTCCAGGGTGTTCGTCCCAGCCTTGTCCTGTTGCCTCGTTATCCTGGATGTCTGCCTCTCCCTGGCATCAGACACGGAGCCCGCGCTCCACAGGGCTTGGAAACCCTGATTTTTTTGGAGAGGGATGAGGAGGTTCGTGGGCAAGAGGCTGTGCAGGTACTGGGAGCAGGAACAAAGGGAAAACACAGCAAAAAAAATTGGGAAGGCACCACAAAGAGGAGAGGACTTCCATAAGATCCCGCTGCTGCCCTGGACGCTCCGACCTCGTAAGAGGTTTTGCCTTTGCACACAGCAAAGAACTGATTCCTTTTCTCCCCATCCTAAAAACAGAGCACATGGAGCGCTCCACGGTCTCCTGCCATGCTCCCTCATGGAGGAATCCAGGCCCAGCGAGAGGGAAAAGCCAAGTTTCAGGTCCCAAGCACCCAAAATGAGGAATTCTGGGCTTGCCCAGCAAGCACAGCACTGCACACGGGGCCCAGAGGAGGAGTGGGGGTGTCCCGGGGGAGCTGAAGGCAGAAAACTCTCCCAGCACACCTTCAGGAATGCTGCAACCTGTCTCCAAAGGGAGTCTGGTAACTCTGGAGTGTCCAGGGCCGAAGGAAAGGAATGGTGAGCCTTTGGAAAAGGCACAACGTTTGAATGGTTCTCAGGGAAAAAAAAAGTGCTGAGAAAAAAGCAAAGATCATTTCAGCATCCCTGGGCCATGTTATGATGAACGTGCAACTCTCAGGGTTGCCCGGATCCCTGATTTTTTAATGTTTTTTTAAAAGAAAAGGTCATGGAAACTCCAGCACTTCTTATTTCCAGTCGAATTCTGAATAAAAACGAGCCCAAGCACCGCGTTTCCCTACGATGAAAAATCTCCATGTCCAAGCATCTCCCCTACAAACCCTCCCCACGGCATGGGAGGCTTCGCTTCTGATCCCAAACCCTTTAGGGATACTGGGATAAAGGGGCTGTGATGCCCAGGGAGGACAAGCAGGACACCCCACATCCGTCTCAGCATTCCCTCTTTGAAACCTCCTGATGCCTCCAAACAGCTCCAGCAGCAGCCAAATACAACCAGCTCCGTTCCATTTGGGCTTCTCAGCCCAGTTTACAGGGACAGCAAAAGACACTGGGATTTGTCAGTTTGGAAGTGCTGCTCCAAGTGTCCTCTTCCCATTTTTTCATGGAGGAGTGTAAAAGTCACCTCGTGTGTTGTCACCACTCTTCAAGGAGGGAATCGAACAGGAGGGAGAAAGAAGGTGTCCCATCAATGGGACGGGAGCTGCGGCCAGGGAGGAGGGATCAGAAAGGTGGGATCAGCTGGCCAAGAGGAGGGATAACAGGACGTGCACCCACTCCTGGGACTGGTGCCTTTGGAGCCGTGGAGAAGGAGCATCCTGCAATCCTCCCAGGCACGGTCGGAGCAGCCCTTTCCGAGGATCAGGGGGTTGGGGGAGCTGGGATCACAGACTCATGGAACGCTCTGGGTTGGAAGGGTCCCCAAAGACCATCTGGTTCCACCCCCCTGTTTAAGTTTAGACCACGCACCAAATGCCAGGTCTGTGGTGTGGAGACAAGAGTCTCCCCAGAGCTAAAGAGGAGGGAAGCGGCTTTCCCAGGCAGCAGGGACAGTGCCCCATCCACCTCCGGAGCCAATGGAAGACCAACATTGGGAGAAAATCCCCATTTTCCTGACCCAGTGCATTCCCTGGAGCAAAGGGAAGGGTCCCCACGGGTTTAACTAACAGGGGCAGGGGCTCTCCTAGGGGCTCTCCTAGGAGAGCAGGGGCTCTCCTAGGGACAAAGCCAGACCTAGAAGGAAACCAAGCCCAAGTGATCTGCCATGGGAGCACAGAGCCCTCGGTCCCACCAAGCGTTCCCAAAGCTGGGGGAGGGGTGGCCACCTTCCCACAGGGGATGAGAGGGACACACCCGCTCCATGATCCATCCCAAAGAAATAAATACACCTTCCAGAGCACGGCCTCTCGGCAGAGATAGGGAAAAAGGCTTGGAAAAGCCTTTCCCACCAGCGGCTCTGATGCCAAGATCCCGAGCAAGGTCCTGCAGGACCTCCGTGGGGGTGAAGACACAGCTGACGGGGCTGAGATGTCCCTGCCGAGCTCCTGCAGACCATCAGTGAGGGTTAAAGCTCTTCTGGGCTTCAAACTAAGCTCAGGGAGGAGATGACAAGGGTTGAGACGACCCAAGGCCGCCCAACAAGATGATCCCAGTTTAAGGCAACCCCTTCTCCTTCCCGAAGGAGAAGGAAGCTGAAGAACAAGCTGGTGGGCAGATAACATTTAGTGGTAGAGCAATGGAGGACGTCGTTATCCCAAAGCCCTCGTTTCCCAGCGGGATGTGACAAACCACAGGTGGTTTGAGCTGCTTGGAAGGATGGAGGAGGACGGAGCGGAACACAAAGCTGTGCAAACACGGGGTAGGACGGATCCCGAGTCCCAGATCACCCTCCCACCTCTGGGATTAGCTCCTGGTATCCCCCATTCCCGCTCTGAGCCTGCACCCAGTTCCACCCAGCTCAAGGAGGGGCTTCACCTTCCAAAACCTTCCCTCCTGGATGACCCAGGGAGGTGGAAAATCCCACGTTTTGGATCCTCAGCTCAGGGTATCCCACAGCACAGCTCCTCCCAGCAGGCCCTGAGCTCTCAGGGCATTTTGGGGTGGAAGGAGCAGGAAAAACCCGCAGAATTTGTTTTCCAGCCAGGAGCCTCCACTCAGCCTTTTTCTTTTTTTTTTTAATCCATTGGAATTAGCCTGGATTTACACCCCTGGAGATGACAGGGCTGTTTGGTCTAAAGTCAATGAGCCAACCCAGCCGGCAAATCCTTCCCCCAGACCGCGGGCAGGAGCCCTTCTCCATCAATGGGAGCCTTTTCCCTGCATCCAGAGGCTTTTTGCCCATGGATTAAAGCTCACAGGGCAGCAGCCGGACACGGACACACCGAGCTGGAGCCGGGCCAGCCCATGGCAGCTGGAATTCTGCCCACCTGAGCTGGCTGATACCAGCTGGGGGGGCTCAGACGGCAGGGAATGGTTGCTTTTCCACCGCGGGATTTACACGCGGAGCAGGTTTGGATGGAAATGCAAAAAAAACCCTAAAAACACTAAAAAACACCCTCTTGACAACCTGGCTGATGGTTCTATGTAGGGAAAGGTACATTCCCTCTGCTTTCCATCTCTCCTTCCTCCTCCAACCCCTCTCCCCATCCCTATCCTTCCCTCTCTCCGATGGAAATTAAAAACTCCCTAAAAACACTAAAAAACACCCTCTTAACAACACGTTTCATGGTTCTGTGTAGGGAAAGGTACATTCCCACTGCTTTTCATCCCTCCTTTCTCCTCCCAACCTTTCTCCCCATTCCCATCTTCCCTCTCTCCGATGGAAATGAAGAAAAACCTAAAAACACTGAAAAAACCCCAAAAAACACTAAAAACCCCCTCTTTGCAACCTGTCTGATGGTTCTATGTACAGAAAGGTGCATTCCCACTGCTTTCCATCCCTCCTTCCTCTTCCCATTCCTCCTTTGTCCTTCCATCCCTCCTTCCTCCTCCAACCCCTCTCCCCATCCCTGTCCTTTCCTACCTCCAATGGAAATGAAAAAAAAAAAAACAAACCACCTAAAAACCCTCAGGTAACCCCCCCTTAACAACCTGGTTGATGGTTTTTGTAGGGAAAGGTACATTCCCAATGCTTCCCATCCCTCCTTCCTCCTCCACCCCTCTCTCCATCCCCTCCCTCCCTCCCCTGCCCCAGTCCAGCCCACAGCAGCTGGTTTATATTTGGCTGTAAATTTATGGCCCCTTTTGTGTTCTTAATCCTCTTGCAAACGATATTAAAGCCTCAGACCTTTCTACTTGGTGCTAATAAGCTCAACACTTGTGTGCCTGCGAGGCAGAACATTAATTGTGGTGTGTTAATGAGTGATGGAGTTTTGGACAGTGAGACAAACCAGGCCGTTCCCCCAGCTCCACTGTCTGCTTCCTCCTGGAGTCTCGGGCCCTGGGATGTCTCCCCAGCCCAAAGAGAGCTTTGATTTTCTTCTCTCTGTGCCTTTTTTTAAGCCAGCTGTGCCTATTTTGGGATCCCTGTGCTGGAACACGAGGCCAGCGCTGCCCTGCCAAGGCTGGAGGCTCCCAGGGAAAGTCTGAGTGCCACCTTGCCCGGATCCTGCGCTGGGAATCTCCTTCCTGGCCCCGGGGCTGTGAGTCCTGGCCATTCCCAATTCCCATTTCCTCCTCCAGGGAGCTGGTGAGGTCCCTCAGAGGCACCTCAGGGCCTCCCTCTCTGCTGAATTCCAGCCCTAAAGCCCATAAAACCGGAGCCTGCGCTAGGACAGGCCTAAGAGCGGGTTTGCTGGGCCCTCCTTACGGCTCCTATCGACCCAGGGACGGGCACTCCCAAAGCCTGGAGTGATGCACTGATCCCACTGGGATTTGTGAGTGGAAATGGCAGCTGAAGATGCCTGCAAGGACAGATGGGAAAAGGGTCGAGCGAACAGCCAGGCCGGGCCACCAAACCCACAGCGGGACGGGGAGAGCTCCGGAGGGTGGAGCAGGAGCAGCCTCAGCCAGGCCCCATCCCTGGTCACCCCTTCCCAGTGAGGGCTCCCATCCCTTGGGACACGTCACCTCTGAGCCCCGGGGACGGTTTGCACCTTTCACGTGGGGGGGGAGGGACAGGGATCCGCCTCCCAAAAGCCAAAGACGTGGCTCTGCTGAGCCAGAACAACGTGGGGCCTCCTGTGAGTCACCTGTGAGGGCATTTCCCACAGAAATGCCACCGGGGAGGAAGGAGCTGCCCCAGGGGCGGCCCCAGGTCCTTCCCCAACTTCACAGGAACTCCATGACCCAGCAGGAACAGCCTCTCCACAGATATTTATCTCAGGAGGGCAGCTGAGGAGTTTGGAGTCGTTCTTGTTTAGTCCTCGTAAACTGCTCTTATCTCCCAACTCCATCTGAGGCCAAGGACAGAGCCCACGAGGTGACATCTACAACAAAGTGACCCCCCCTGACCAGGCAATCCCTGCTCCCGGCCCTGCTCTCACCCTCCATCCCACGCCACTGTCACATCCCTGCTCCCAGCCCTGCTCTCACCCTCCATCCCACCCCGCTGTCACATCCCTGCTCCAAGCTGACTCCACACCCTCTCTAATAATTGTACAGTTCATTTCCCAAAAAGGGGGATGTTTTCCCTGATTTCTATGAGCCTTGACAGGTTCCTGCAGGGGAGATTTAATAATCTGGGGATGGGAAAGCCACGTCAACATGGCTTTGCCCCTCCTGAGCACCTTCCACACGTCCATATCCCAGTCCTTTATCAACACCCATGGGATTAACACTTCTGGGAGCCCAGGGAAGAGGGTGTTCAGCCACTTTGTGGAACAGGATGATGAATCCGTGCAGGATCCTGAAAACTAGCTGAGACAGGGAACTTAAACCTGAGAGAAGAGCTCCAGAGACTGAGTCATCCCATCACCACCACCAAGTGTCCTACAGCACATCCAAGAGCTGCGATTTGCTGATCCTGAAGTTTAGCACTGAAGAGCTGAAACTCCTCGGAAAGCTCCTCGGGAAACACATGGGCAGCAAAGCAGCCGATTCCTGGCGAGCTCCCAGGAAGCTCCTGCAAGAACATGTTGGGTTCCAAGCTCTTTGCTGGAGCTCATCTTCACATCCCGGTGACAATCTGTGCCACCGGGAGGAGACCACGGCTCCTTTGCCAGGGAATGATGGAAGAGTGTCTGCCAGGGCTGCTGCAAAATAAACGCAGCTCCCCGGGCTTTAGGAAGGGCGACGAGGACTTATCAGAGGTCTTGGCCACGGAAGGGTTGGTTGGCCAAGATCTAGAGGTGACCACAGCGGCTGGAGGGTGAGAACACGGGTTTCACGCTCCGCCTTTCCTTGTGTTGCTAAAATCCCGGGCCACGAAGCAGCCTCCGGAGGAATTACACCTCAATTCCTGGCAAGACCAGAGAAGGGGAAAAGGACAAGCGAAGGCTCGAGCTCGGAGATGAGGTAAAAACCAGGATGGGAGAGGTGGACGGAGCTGCTGCTCCAGAAAGCCCCACAACGCTTTCGACTGAATTAGCAGCCACCAAAAAGGTTTCCCAGGAAGTGCCACTGCTCTCCTGCACGGAGCTTTCCCACTGCTCTGATTATTTTAATGTTTTTCTCAAGACTAAAATCCCTTCTAATGAAAGTGGGTGAACTCTGGGAAAAACCTGCCTTGTGCCAACAAGTTCCTTGCTCAGTTCTCCAGCAGGTCGAGAGGGAGGTACAAATTAAAACTTGTACCTGGAAGGAGCTTGAATGTTAAATATGGTCTGAGTCCTTCCTCCTTGGACCTCTCAGAGTCTCAGGGTGGGGAGAGTTAAAAGCCAATTTAACGGCAACAGAAGCTGAGTGTTAATGAACACAGGCAGGGAAAAGGCACCTGGCCTGGAAAAAGCTTTAACTGGCTCATGTCAGTCTTGACAAGAACAAAATGCTCGATTTTCTCCTCTTTAGAAGCAGGTTCACCTGGTCTCTGGGTGCTCTGGGCCCGGGGCAAGGGATGGGTTGTAGGGGAGAAGTGATTCCTCAGGGATCAGAAGGGATGCACAGGATGCTCAGCTCCCTAAAGCAGTAATTAAGAGGAGATCAAGTGAAGAAATCGGAATAATCCCCCTGATTTCCAAAGCTCAGTGCCATGTTCTCAACCTCACAACAGTGAAAGAGGAAGATTAAAGAATAACGAGCTTCTGGAGCGTCCCCAGAGCTGCTGATCCAGGGAAAGTGTTTGGAAAGGTCTGCTGGAGCTCGGAGCAAAGGTGTGAGAGCAGGAGAAAGGGTCATCCTGGGACAGTGTTTTGTTGGGAATACCTGTTCCCAGGAAGCTTTAGCCACCCCTTAAGCGGGAATTAGGATCCTTGCCAGCTTGGGATTATGTGTGATGCCAAAAACCATAGAACCATGGAATGGTTTGGGGTGGAAGGGACCTTAAAGCCCCTCCAGTGCCACCCCCTGCCATGGGCAGGGACACCTTCCACCGGCCCAGGTTGCTCCCACCTGGCCATGGACACTCCCAGGGATCCAGGGACAGCCACAGCTTCCTCAGGGCAACCTGTGCCAGGGCCTCCCCACCCTCCCAGCCAGCAATTCCTTCCCAATATCTAATGCCTAATCTGGGAGGAAAAAGGGTTTTGAGGAGAAGATTCACGAGATCCAGACCAGTTTCTGGACTCAGACTAACCCTGAAACCATTTGGTTTCCCAGCTTAGGGTGGGACACGTGTTTCCCACTAGGAAAAACCACCAAAGTGAGGACATCAGGTAGAACTGTGGAGGGAGGGAGGGAGGGAAGGAGGCTGTCCCTGCTCTGTGCTGCTGGCACTGCTCCTTCCTGGAGCGGGCACTGCCCACCCGAGCTGTGGCACAATTTACAAATCCACCGGGATCCCACAGAGGTCAGAACTCCCTTTTCCATGACCCCACTCCCATAATCCAGGCTCTCCTGGCCTCCCCTGTGCCTGTTGCTGAGGGCTGAATTCTGTGGTTTTTTTAAGGAGATCGCAACCAAAGGCCACTTTCCAGCAGCAAGGAATAATCTTGCCGTGCAGAGGGGTAAGAGAAGCAGGGAAGAAACACAGAGACACCTTCAAATCGCTGCCTGATCCCTTTATAGGAAATAAATAGGAGCCCAAAGCTGCTGCTGAGGAAAATCCATCACTCCCGACATCCCAATCCTGTCCCCAGGTTCCGCTCCCTGGTGGAGGCAGCCCCGTGAACTGCTGCCCTTTCTCTTGGACAGCAAGGTTGGAAAAAACACCTCCCTCCTTAAGAAAAAAAAAAAAAAATCCCAAATTGCAGACGAGGTTTGTCGAGTCTGGGGTTGGGATTGACAGAGCTGGTGTTCCTTGTGGTGTCACACCGAAAAATGTGACTAATGGGTGTCATGTGCTGTTTGTTTTCTCCTCATCTCCCCCAGGAGCAAAGAGGGTTTGGAAGGGATTTTACGGACACCGACACAGGAAATCCTGCTGGAGCAGAGCGGAGAGGGGACCCGGCCCCGGGGCAGGGATGGGGACGCTCTGGTGGCACTGGGGACGCGCTGCCTGTGCCAGCACTGCTGCCTCCGCACTGCACAGACAGGGGGGACACGCCTCCTCCATCCCCAATCCGCTCCCTGCCCTGATCCAGCCGGGAAGGAGCCTGTCCCGCGGAGGGCGGGATGTGAGAACCACCAGCCATTGCACCAGGCTGTCACCGCTGCCACCGCCTCTGCCACGGGAGGGGGGGACACGAGCACCACCCCCACATCTGCTGGGGCTCAGCACCCCCAAAACCGGCTGCCCTCTGCTCCCCACCCGCCTTGGGGGCTGCAACGGGGCAGGGGGGGGAGGTCTCACCCCAAAACCACCGAGGTGGTGACACAAGAAGGTCTCAGCCCCCCCCACGACCAGCTCAGCACCCCCCTGCACTTCATCCCGAGACCCCCGAATTCCCTGAGATCCAAGGAAACGCTCGGCACCACCAGACCGCTCCCGGCAAGACAAACCCCGAGGGGTCTCCCCGCACTCCGGGGAACCCCCCTCCCTCTGCCCCTCTCTCCTCTGGGCCCACCCTCTCCCCGCCGGGCTCGTCGCCCTTTTAAGAGCCCCCCGGGCCCCGCAGCCCCCCCCACGCGTGTCACCGGG